>JAWNNU010000680.1:0-225151 GCA_035044585.1 Scaptomyza polygonia | reverse complement strand
TGAAAGTGGTAAAATTTTGTAAAAATTGTCGTCTATTCGTTCTCACGAAAAATTTCTCAACTTTGAGCAGATATACCACCCATAATTATTATCCGATCTAAAAAACCTTTCGGATCCATAATCCTTGAAGAATTCTCTATCGATTACATGTATCACTTTTGCCAAACGCGTTCATAAAAAAAAAGATTATTGATAAGCTTTTCTGGCAAATTCCCCACTGTGCGACGTTCCAGGATGCGTTGAAGTATTCAATAATAGCATAAATTTTGACAGCGAAGATACAATTACGCTTGCCCAGCTACAAAGCGTAGGTACTGAAAATCATTCTGTAACCCTCACTTGGAAAAACGAAGTTTGCGACGTGACAGTGAGTTCCAGTACTATTTATACAGAAAATAAAATTAAAATTAAAATATAGTTGGATGGCAGAAATCCTGTTGAGGTATTTGAGACGCTTATTGATAACGATGTTGTTCAGCTGATTATAGAACAAACTACTTTGTATGCTTGCCAAAAAATATACATAAATGTACATTGGACGCAGATGATCTAAAAGTTTTTTTTAGGCATTTTAGTCTACTCAGGTTAACATTCAATGCTTATGTTCTGGCAATAAGATAAAAACACATTATCACCTATTGTAAGCAACAATGTTTCTTAAACATCCCTTTTGCAAACAATAATGAACTTGACAACTCCGATGAAATGGCTAAAATTCGCCCACTGTCCAATTTATTATGCGGAAAGTATCAAAAATGGGGATATATGCACGAAAAGCTCTCAATCGACATTAAATATTTTGGCCGTCATTCAGCAAAACAATTTATCAAAGGAAACCCCGTAAGATTCGGATATAAAAATTGGATGCTAACAAGCGGCTGTACTTGTACCAATTTGACACTTATTGTTGTGCTAAAAATGTTGATAGTAATCAAAGAAATCTTCCACTTGAATCTCGAGTTGTGCTTGACATTTATTTATTTATTGTCACCTATGAGCAGCTGACATGAAAATAAAATTAATTTAAAAAATTATAATAAAAATAATTTAGTTTAAAGTAAAATTTACAATTACATTACGACTTCGCTCAACGCATCCCTCGTTTAACGCAACTCCTCGATAATCGCAACACCAAAATTCTTAACTTGAAAAAAATTTACCTCATTTTACGCAACTTCCTAAGGAAATCATACAAAGTACAGACCACAATTACTCATTTTATCAAAACATTAATAAATTAAAACAAAATCCTTGCAGATAAACTCGATTTACTTTGATTTAAATGATAAGAAAATGCATCTACTTTTGGAATCAGGTCTCGTAGCCAACCAAAGATTATCCCTCGGTTTTCGCAACCACCTCAGTTTTCGCAACAGGCCAAATACCAGCCCCCTAGTAATCGAAGCACTCCAATCTTGGCACTATAATTTACTATGCCATAGATATAGACAGTTGCAAAGTTTCAAGTCTCTTACTTGAAGGGTGTGGAAAAAAGTTGCGAACATACGGACGGACGGACGGACACACACCGTGACGGACATTGCACAAACCCAATATACTCTTTACCTTCGGTATCGAGTATAAAAATAGATATGATATGAGCCGTGATTCCCGATCACCATGCTGATCCATACCTACATGATGTTGTAATTACAAATGTCATTCATGGACCGTGTAATCCCACAAAAATCTGCATAAAAACTTTGGATGCCACGCCCCATACCGACCCCTGCCCCCTTTTCCCACCTTTAACAAACTATAAGCTAGAGTCACCGAAGGTACGAAGATAGCTTTTTGGCTTCCCCATCTGCATCAGACAATCTTTGAGGCAGCCTACACCACTGCCGTATCCGCACCCGATTGCAATCAGGTCTTTTTTCATCGGTTTTATTACTTGTATCGTGTATACCTTTTTGGCTTCCCCATCTGCATCAGACAATCTTTGAGGCAGCCTACACCACTGCCGTATCCGCACCCGATTGCAATCAGGTCTTTTTTCATCGGTTTTATTACTTGTATCGTGTATACCGCAGTCGGTTGCGTCCGCCTGCAACGTTAATACTTGTTGTTTTATGTAGCATGAAAAGAAAAATTCTTTTTTACGTGGAAAATGTTATAGCTTTTGATACATTTCAGTAACCTCTATGCAAATGCGAAGACCGATGCACAAATACGTATGCTGTACTTTACTAAACCATATTTAGTTTTTGATCATAAAATAGCGTTTGGTAAATAAACTATCAGTGTGTCTGTAAACTGCATTATTGATGCAAAATAATTAATATTCCACTCAGCAACCGCCTGCCAATTGTATCTGTTTCCAGATCTGTAATTCTTGAGTACAGAATGGCATGATAAAAAATTGTTTTAAATGAAAGCACAAGCTTGACATCAAACAATCCAAATACGTTTATTGTATAATTATGCATTTTAATATCAAAGTATAACTTTTAAGCCCCATCATTAATATATTATAGAAGTTAGTTCATTTATTTAAGTTTATATAATTCGGTCCATTTCCATGCATTGAGACTATTGCTTTCTTTTATTTTAAGCTTTTAAATTATTCTAAGTTATTATGCCGGTACCGACGAAGGCGAGCACTATTTTCTATTTTGGGATCACCCGGTGGAGGTGAAATGTCATTTCTTAATAAAGGCTCTATTGGGTTTTGATTCCATGCTGTATTGTTGTCGTCTTCAGTTTGCGATAAAACTGAAGAAGGATTAGACACTTCTTTACACAACACACTTCCAAATTCAATATTGTCTTCCCCCCATTCCTTGGCACCGGGAAAGGTGCTGCTTTCTGCTGGATGATCATCGAAATTGCTCAACATTGTGAAAGGAATTCCACGAGTTCTGTAATTATGTCAGATCGGTACAGATAAAGGCAAAACAAACCATTTAATTTATCATTGACATACCTATTGGAGTATCGAATGTGTGGTCGTTGAAACCTTAGATTTAATTGTGTAGGATCAGTCACATACTTTCCCTCTGTAGACTCACGACGTCGCCGCAAACCTATAAATATATATAATAGAGTAATAATTATTGCAAATGTCTTAAGTGTCAATGTCTATAAAACTAGTTAACAAAATAAGCTTAACTCGTTATATTGTTTTTTCAACTAACTTACTTAACCTTAACTTAACAAAACTGTTTCCTTAGATGCAGTGCAAATGTGGCAGAAAAGTGTAATAGTGTTTAAAAAAAAGGTCAACAAAGGCACACGCGCTACAAGATGAGCAGAACCGGAAAAGAAATATGGGAACTAGCTTAACAAACTAATTAAAAAACTAAATACGTACAGCCGTATCTTGAAACATCCTCTGGAAATGTTCCTATCTCAAGCGGTTTTACTAAAGCAAGATACGATAGTTTTGACTAAAGCATTAACACTAAAGTCGCTAATTGTTTACATTGGTAAAAGGTGTTTAGAGTCAGACAAACTGCAGCTCTACTTCCAATATACAGCGGCTTAATAAAGGAAAGAACATCGAGTTCCGTATTTGAGCACTTTCATTTGTCTGTGAAGTGCTGATACTTTCACATAGCTTTACTGCAGATGTCTTTGGATCTTGGACAAGAGTAGACACAATAATGGTCTACCAGAACGAGGGTTTGAATGTAATATGCTGTTAAATGAGTTTTAATTGTTGTACAGTTGAATGGCTTTTTTCAATCATTTTACCAATTTCTCCGAACGATATATTAAAACTTTAAATTTTCGCATTTCAATGCAATCTGGTGCAGATGGGGATGCCAAAAAGCTATCTTCCTTCCAAATTTGGTGACTCTACCAAAAAGTTTGTTTAAGGTAGGGGCTGGGGGCGGTATGGGGGCGTGGCATCAAAATTTTTGCTGAACATCTATGTATCATGTCAATAGCTATCCTTATACCGAATTTGGTGACTCTAGCTCAAAGTTAGTAGAATATGGTGGAAGGGGGGCTGGGGGCGGTATGGGTGGGGGCGCCATCCAAATGTTTTGGATTTCTTCATCACCAATCTTGCCACCAATTTTGGCGGCTCTAGCTCAAAAGCTGTGGAAAATATAAGCGTTTTTGATTTCAAAATGCAGGGGCTGGGAAACGGGTGGGCGTAGCAGTTAACAGCTATATTCCTACCAAATTTGGTGACTCTAGCCTTAACGCTTTGGAAAATACACGCATTCCCGTTTTTAGTGAAGCATTGGGGCGGTTTGGGGCAGCTTGGGCAGTATGGATTGGCGTAGCATCCAAAGTTTTTATGCATTATTTTGGGGTTTATAATCACCTATTTTGGCACAAAATTTGGCGGCTCTCAAAAACTGTAAAAGATGTAAGCATTTCTGTTTTTAAACTGCGGGGGGCTGGGGGCAAAATGGGTAGGTGGGGCTCCAAAACTTTGATGCAGTTTTTGGGAGGTCGTTACCAGTTATCTACCTACCAAATTTTTTGACTCTATCTCAAACACTATGGAAGATACACGCACTACCCTTTTTAGCGAAGCGTTGGGGTGGTTGAGGGCGGATAGGGCAGTATAGATGGGCGTGGCATCTAATGTTTTTATGAATTTGGTTGGGGATCGTCAACACCTATCTTGGCACCAAATTTGATGGCTCTAGCTCAAAAACCGTAAAAGATATGGGCATTTTTAGTGTTAAACTGCGGGGGGCTGGGGGCGGCATGGGTGGTCGTGGCTCCAAAATTTTTGATGCAGTTTTTTGGGGATTGATAGTAGCTATTTTCTCACCAAATTTGGTAGTTCTAGCTGTAAGGGCTTGCGAAATAGCTGGATCTATCGATATTGCGTTATCGAGTTTATCGATTTGCCAGCCCCCTAGTTATCGTAGAACTCCAATCTTAACACTTTAATTTACTATGCCATAGATAAAGACATTTGCAAAGTTTGAAGTCTCTAGCTTGAAGGGTGTGGAAAAAAGTTGCGTTCATACAGACGGTGAGACGGACAGACACCATGACGGACATTGCACAAACCCAATATACTCTTTACCTTCGGTATCGAGTATAAAAATACCAGGTGCATCCTATTTTCGAAGAACGGGAATGTAAAGGAGAGTTCCACCATTTGCATTCCAAGCTGCTGCAGTATCCCGAAAAATTTAAGGAATACTACAGAATAAGTAGAGAAACATTTGGATACATTTTAAATGAAATATCTCCTCAAATCCAAAAACAAACATACAGCATGCACAGACGCTATAACGGTGATTGCTTCATATGAAGAAGCAGTTGTTGTTGTTTTGCTTGTCCAATCGCTCCAATCCAATGAAAAAATCAAAAAATTTTGGTTGCAAATTCTCGTAGTTCTCGTCGCTTCAATCGCTCGTTGTCGCGTTGATATCGCTTGACCATAAACACTCTCATAAGGAACAATGTATTTAGTCGCTAGTAGCGATTCTTGTCGCATCGCGCGACGCGAAATCGCTTGACCATAAACACAGCCTAAGCCTGCAAAATGAGCGACGCTTTGCCTCCGGAAGCCCTCTCTCAGCACCCGATGTACTGTATGTCGCCAGACTACAAAATCGGACGGACACCATGACAGACATTGCACAAACCCAATATACTCTTTACCTTCAGAATCGAGTATAATTAAACGTTTTCTAGTTAAACCGCTTTCGTTTTCATCCAACGTCAATAAAAATTTATTATTTCGAAAATTCGACATTTTTTTTGCAACCGATTCCATGTGTATATCGGAAACCAGAATAGTAATCGATAATTTTAAACAAAGTTGTTCTGCTTATATTCAAAACCTGAAGTCTCTATCTCTTGTAGTCTCTGAGATCTACGCGTTCATACAGACGGACGGACAGACGGACAGGGCCATGTCGACTCGGCTGTTGATTCTGATCAAGAATATATATATAGTTTATGGGGTCGGAGATGCTTCCTTCTGCCTGTTACATACTTTGCAAAAATCCATTATACCCTGTTTTACGCATTTTTTGGGTTCAGGGTATACAAAACGCAGCGTCAAAATTTGTTTGGCAAACGCGAAAAGCTAGCAACGTTGCTTGCGGCACCATACGAAAATGGCTTATTACCTAGAAGCTAGGCCTTAAAGCTATTTAATAATTGACGCTTTTACAGGACGGGACAAACCTGGCGTAAGGTCCATGATATTTAAGGGATTTTGCAGTACACTTGAGTAAGGTTGACTTCGGCTTGGGCTATCAACAGTATCCGTTGCTTGTGCACCTGGGATTCCTGGCGTTAGAGATGACGTTGTTGGGTCAACTCCAGCCCAAGAAGCACATTTTGACTGACGTATATTATACGTAAGTACAGGAATCTTACTGGGCGTACATGATAAAAGTTCATTTCCACTATCAGGTATATTATTTAAGACACCACCATCGCCTTCAATTCGACTAGAATCGCTTACAATATTTGGAGTTGAGTCATCATATTGAACAGGTGTGACAGAAGACGCAGTCAATCTGTCACCATTTCCGTTTGATTTGACTTTGGTTCCATCAAACAAGTTAACTTTGCAGGAACTGAATTCATCTCCCGGTCCAATTACGTTTTTAGTCAAAGGTGTACTATTACAATCAACTGATGTATTTTCTCTAATATCGAAGTCATCCGAGTTCACTAACTTCTTTTCATTAATATTATCTGAAGATTTATTTTCACATGATGAATGTTTGCTCGAATTTTTTGATATTTTATTGCTAGTTGCCGCTAGGGCATCGTAATACACTGACTCATCGATGTGTGAATTTTCTGAAAATATACAATACAATTTTTTAAAAATTTGTTTCAATCAAAAAACCATTCAATATAACGAATTTTCTTTATAATTAAGTTTTTATTGTCCCCCTGGGATTCGTTTTATAGAATTTTGGTTGTATAATAATTTGTTTCACCTTTAGAAATGACGCGTATTTCAAGACGTCCACTAACACAAGCGTCGTTGTTACCCTGCATTGGAGCATCAACTAAATTGGTAGATCTGCTTTCATGACGAGATGACAAATCTGGTAATGCTTTTGCATCTAAAGAAGGTTTCATTGGCAAATTGCTCCTTTGGCAAAATGTTGTTGTTTTGACACACCAAGGTACTGCGACTGCGTTCTTTGTTCTACTATCTAATTTCTCCTGCATCTCTGGCTTTATGTGTGAGGAGGCAACGATTGTTGTTTTCAAGTTCTCTGTCTTTTGTTGCTTTTCATTAAATACAAGACATACATTAGGAAGGCTATTTCGATGTTTGTTGTACAAGAATTGACTTTCATTTGAATGGCTTGAAAGGATGTCAACAGCAGCATCCCGCATTGATTGCATATTGGGTATTAATGCCACGGTCTTTTGAATAGTCGGTTGTGCAATTTCCGAACAAGATTCCCGTACACAAACGTTTCTCGCTATATCCATGCGAAACACCTTGGGAAAAAACCGCATAACAACAAACATGTTTTAGTGATAAATTACGAACAAAAGTACGTGTTATTTTAAATTCTAAATACAAGTTATGGATGTGTCAAATACATATATACATGTGTATGTACTCTGAAAGGTCAGTATGATTAAATTTATGAGCTATGTACATACTTGCGTACATATATATAAATATATATGTATATATATTGTTGTTGCGAGCACAAGTGCAACAGACTTCATTTAATTGAGTTAAGAATAAAAATAATAATTAATTGAAACAAAGATAAACATGCAGGGATATTTTTTTTGTTATCATTCGCTTGTACACAAAAAATAACACGTCATGAGTAAAAACATAAATTAACCGATACGTTAAACGAACTCTTTTTATAGGCAATGGCATAAAATATAATTGTTCCTAAATATATAATATAATACTTACAGTGTTATCAAATGCTGCTTGTTGAACAGCAGGTGGCTCTAATTCTTTACGTAATACATTACCCATTGCAGGTTCAGACCAACAGTGCGGTATAGACATTTGTAAGGTCTCATAGTTTTCGATTCCTGCTATATTAAGCGTATATCTATTGGCAATTGGAAAGTTATAAAAACATTTATTTGGTTTTTTTTTATGTGTAAGTCATATAGAGCATCGCATTACCAATGGTTACACAAAAAGAAGTAATTTCTTCTTATATTCAAGAGTATAGTTCCTTTCTACGTTAAAGAAAACATGAACAAGGAAGATTGGAAGTTGGCAAAAAACAAGGACGGTCAAAACTGATTACTGCTCTATTCACATTTCGTTGTTCACTTCAGTTCGATTTTTTTGTTTTGCTTGCAATGCTTGGCTGCACTTTATTTGATTTGTTCATTAGTGATCAGCATGTTATCTATTTTTCAATTCTTTTTATTTTCATAATGGGAGCTTGGAACTTTGTTTTGAAGCAGTCGGTTTTATTTGTGTACATCATTTGATCGAGCAGTAAACAACAACGAGAATATAGATCATAGAAAAGATTCGCTGTGTGCGCATGTAATGCTCTAGAACTTTGTGTGATATTGTCTATAGTTTTAAAAACACTTTTTCTAATTATATTTTTGTCGATGACATGCGTAATCGCAAACAGGATGAGCTACCAAGAATTTGAAACAAACTTGATCTACCTAAGGTTTAGCAAAGATTTAATGAAAGATATGGAATCTTTAGCCCTGATAAACTCTGGAATCATCGAGTGCTTACATAAAGTCAGTTGGACCGGCGTGAATATGTAGTATACTTTATGGGGTCGCTGAAACAGAAAACGATTATAACCGATGGTATAGGTTTTTATTTTTGCTGGCGATACTTTAATATTGCTGAGCAATAAATATATAACGAGTTGGAATATGGTTTTAATATATATCCACACTGTCTTGAATAAAAACCCACATTTTTTTACAAATATATTCGGACCAATCTAAATAATGACATGTTTCCGGTGTTAGTTTTCCTAGTTTATTTAAATACGGTTTTTTATTGATCTTAAAATTTTTTTCGCTTACCTTTTTGTTTTATCATTTCCGAATTGTTCTTCTTTTAAATTGCAGTTACAAGTTACTGCTAAGTCAGATGTTCTCCGTAATAACGGCAATGACATATCCGCTTTAATGAATTGATCCAAATTTTGTTGTGACTGGCAAGAGGCAAGAGATTTAAATACTTAATAGTATCTGATCCTTAAAGTTTATTTACATTTTGAAAGAAAAAAAAACACATAAATACATCAAGCTACGGTTTAAAATAAACAAATATTTTGCTTACACGTGTACTCGCAACTGTGTATAAACTCATTATATACACTTATTAGTTATACAAGCACATATTATTATATAGCGTATACCTTTCAATATAAATTTGTTTGAAATGATTAAAAATGCGATTTTATAAAAAAAAAAAAACACAATATAAGCATTAATTGTTGATTCGCACCTGATATCAGCTAGTATAAGTCGCCGTATGGTTTTGAGTTTGTTAAATTTACCTGCGGCTCTTGCTTCCATTCGTTGTCGGTTGTGTCTTCAGAATCGTCAAACTGGCTCTTCCATTGAGACGCTAGGGTAAGCGCTCCTCCGCCCTTTGTTACCTGCTGCAGTGCCGAAACATTTTCGTCGTCGATTAAGGCGAATTGTGTGACAGAATGGTCTCCAGCAACACTGCTTCTGCCCGTTATAGAGCAACCAGGTAAGGCAGAGATTGATCCTCCACAGCTAAGACGCTGTGTACACGTACTAGCTCCAGTTGCAGCTGTTGACAACGAGGATGGGCGCAGATTAGTGGATGTTGCAGAGCGGCGATTGGCTGGCGGAATGGTCGTTGGGGGTATTCCAAAAAGCTGTTCACGTTGACAAACAACGAACTTGGGCGTAGAGCTACCACCACCACCATTGCCACAAATTGAATTAAATTCCTGATTCTCTTGGTCAATCGATGAAGAAAGTTCAGCACTTTGGGATGGGATTTGTCCAGTGATGGGTGGGGCAGCAAGAACACGCAGGCGCCCATATGTTGACTTTTGATCACAAAGATTAATGCTACTCGACGACCTTTTGTTATCGACGGAGTTTTTTTCTGTTACCACAGTGGAAACTTGATGATTGTGATGAAGTTTAATAGCACCATCGACAATTCCCATTTCACTGCTGGCTTGCTGCTGTTGTTCCACGCAAAGAGATCTGCTTGATACTGCTTCAACGTTGACATGTCCGTTGCCTTTTTGCCGGTCCAGCTCGTGGTCGTTTTCGTTTGTTGCGCCATCCATCTTCCCCATGTTCCCTGTGTGACACCCGTCAACAGATTGTTTTTTCTGTGGCATGGGTAACTGGCCGGTGCCAATTTTGCTTTCCTGATACTGGAAATAAACCCATTATTTATATAATTTTGCACTTAAATCAAACAGATTTACGTAAACTGGAGCCGAGTTATTTTGATTTGCGGTTATACTATATGAACCGGGCTGAGGTTGACACCGCTTTCCATGGATTACACCATGCGTTCTTAGCTGGGTATTGGAATTAGCACCAGAATGAGGTTCATTGTTCGATGCAAAGCCTACTGTCGAAGATTTGATCAATGCGTTTGGAAGATTCGGAACAACTACCGATGTATTTGCTACCAGCACCAGTTGCTGCTTTTGCTGCTGTTTTGGTAATGTACTGTTTTGTGTCCCAGAGTTAACGTTTTGCAAAGCACATTCAGCCGACGGTAGTGCTGTAGCGTTGCAATTTTTATCAACCTACAAATTGAAACCATTAGAACATTAGCTTAATCTATTAAAAATGTACAGCCACACAAAAAAATAGTGCCGATTTTGGTGTTTTTCTATGTTTACTAAATGTTTTCGAAGTCGCAACTTCCAAAACCATTTGACTCCATCAGGCCAGGATTTTGGCATTACCACAGAACTCAAAAATGGACAATGTGTTTGTAAAAATTTGATCTGATGGAAAGAAACAGTTCTTAGACTCAAGGACCCCAAAGAAACCTCTAGTAATCATAGTCAGAACTTCATATCGGAACATTTTTTTCTGGGTTTAATATAAGATCGTCACACAGATTATAAAAAAAAAAATTTGTAGCTTGGTGTCACACGATGTATACTTTATGTATATTGCTTTCCCTTGCTTTCGGACTGTCCTTATATATCTTAAGAAGCTTATGCGCAATCTTTTTCGAAACAATCAAAAACCTCTTGAGTTGATTTTCTACCTTTTCTTTAATGTGTAGTGGTTCCGTTGAAGCCATCTGAGCAGTATCAACATCGTTTCTCTTACGTATCTATATAAGTGGAGAAATAAATTTTATTTATCTTATTATTGAAACTTAATTTTGTATGGTTTTAAAATAAGTATCTTATACTTAAATGAGGGAGTCAAATTATTCCAAACAGAAAGTCACTGATGAAAATGCTTGGCAGCATTCGAAGCGACTTAGAGTCATCTAGCCAGGATTAATTTTAAATTAAATAAAAAATCTAATGAGTGTACCTTGTATTGTACCTGTTTAACTCCTATATATTAGCATAAAAAGTAAGAAGGCAATAAATATTTTTCTCCTTGTGCCCTGAAAGTATGTTTCAAATAATGAGCAATTTAAACAAAACTAAAAACTGACTTAACTTTACGATATCTCCAGTGTTTCTTAACCGATTTGGGAATTTTGAGAAAAGATCTATCGTTACCCATTATTTCAACCCCATTTTTGCATTTTCAAAATTCTAAATATTTTTGTAATCGATTCCTTGTGTATTTTGGAAACCAGAATAGTTATCGATAATTTGAAACAAACTTGTTCTGCTCATGGTATAGGAGAAATTATATTCAAATCCTGAAGTCTCTAGATCTTATAGTCTCTGAGATTTACTCGTTCATACAGACGGACAGACAGATGGACATGACCATATCGACTCGGCTGTTGATACTGATCAAGAATATATATACTTTATGGGGTCGGAGATGGTTCCTTCTGCCTGTAACATACTATTGCACAAAACCATTATACCCTGATTTGACCTTTTTTATGGGTTCAATTTATAAAAAGATAGATAGCTTATTTTTTCAAAAATAATTTTTTTCCAAAAAAGCATCTGGCAACACTGAGAGCTATTTTTCAATGGCGCTGCAAAAACGGACTAAAAATTCGGACACAACAGAAACTAAATATGAATAGTTTTGCAATTGAAATTGATTTTCTGTGACCATTATATTTATTTATGATAGCTATGTATATATAAAATAATTGCCAACATAAAAATATTGCCAGCCCTGAAAACCTGCACCTGCAAATTATTAAGCTTGTACATATAATTTTTTCTTCTTTTCTTGTGTTGCTGTTTATGGTCTTAAAATACACAATATAAATTTGTTTGCATGTATTCAACTGACACACTTAGCTACCCGCGCCTAAAGATGTTAACACATCAAAAATTGCATTGGTTCCCAAAAAAGTGTTCGCATTGCAAATGTTTTGTTTGAAGTTATTGTAAAAGTACTTACATATTCCGTACCGCTAGCATTTGATGCCGCCACTGTCATTTGGGTGACATTTCCATGTAAATATTCATTTTTAGCAGGTGTTGCAGTTGCATTTGTTGATGCATTCATATTACCAGCTGTGGCGGCATCGACTTTCTCCCAATCGTACGGATCTGCTTCCTTTACTCCACGGCGTTTCATGCAGCGCTCAAAAAGCCCGATTAACATCTTAATTGTAAAACGCAAAATCATTTAATAAGTCACAAAGTAAACAAATAAATACTAAGTAGAGTGTTGGCACTTTACCGCATAGTCCGGCCGATCGGCATACGTTAGTGATTGTATGTGTTCCAAAAACTGCTTCAGGTCCGACGGAAGATGTTTTAATAATATTCTATGATCATATTTTTCTTTTGTTAGTCCAACTTGTTCCTTGTCTTTAATTTTTCGCCATGGCAACTGGCCGTTTACAAATTCCACAAGCATATAAAAGAGAGACCATAAGTCATCATGACGCCCCATTTCCCGATTACGATGTGCGTTAATCGAAGCGTACCGGACCGTGCCACGGAATCCAGCCGCTGCTCTGGGACAGCGCACTTCTCCAGTCCCCGTCGTATATTGACGGGCCAAGCCAAAGTCGAGCATGTAGACCCGTCGGTAGTTATACGGCAAACGACCCACAGAAAAGTTGCTCTAAAATGCAAATTTTACTTTTAAATTTCTCTGCAAATTTAACAGCAACAAGCTTTGCAAATTGTCACATGTCGTTAAGTTTAATAAAGCCATTGAAAATTTGAAATCAAGTGAAACGTTGCACTCGACCGCAGCTGACCTCGGTATATTTAGATAGCTGTATACAAAACGGGTATGCTCAGTGGCTTGGTAGACATCTTGGGAAACATCGCCAAGCAAATATATGATATGAGGACTATCGATTTTCTGGCATCTAAGCCTTGACGGCAGATCTTTTGAGCCCTGTCACTACAAAATTCTTTTATCAGTTAACGATTTTGTTGATTTCCCAGCTCTCTTAGTAGGTATTACAATCCAATCTTGACACACTTTACCTGTGCTGTTGATAGAAAAGTATACATATTTGCAACTTTCATAAACGGGTGTCGAAAAAAGTTGCGTTCGTACAGGCGGACAGACACTATACGTAATGGAAATGTCACAAAACCAATAAACTATTTACCTTCCTTATCGAGTAAAACAAGTAGGAACTACTTCTGCAAGTACCAACGCAACGACGCGTAGAACCGAATATAACACTAGTAAAAATAGCTATGAAGTCGCAACCACTCTCCAAAGTACAACAGAAAACTAAAACAAGGACACTTAAAACAAGTAAGAAGTTGCAATAAACATTTTACTCCTTGCGCCCTAAAAGTATTCTTCAAATAATGATCAATTTAAAGAATACTAATAACTGACTTAACTTTACGATATCTCCGGTGTTTCTTAGCCGATTTGGGAATTTTAAGAAAAGTTTTATCGTTACCCATTATTTCAACCCCCATTTTTACATTTTCCAAATTCGATATTTTTTGTAATCGATTCCTTGTGTATACCGGGAACCAGAACAGTTATCGATAATTTGAAACAAAATTGTTCTGCTCATGGTTTAGGAGAACTTATATTCAAAATCTACAGACGGACATGGCCATATCGACTCGGCTATCGATGCTGATCAAGAATATATATCTTTTATGAGTTCGGAGAGGCTTCCTTTTGCCTGTTACATACTTTTGCACATACATACATACTTTTGTTCAGGGTATACAAATTATGGGCACCCAATATATACAAACTTAACTTTTTATCGTAGAATCTTGTAGAATAAAAAATTGGTAAGGCTCTTGGTGGAATAAGTAATTGAACTCTGATAAACGCCGAATGTCTTTGAACCTTTTATTCGGTAACTCGCTTGTTTTAATTCATTCATTTCGACATCCAAACAATGTAGACAAACTCGGTACGTTGATTTCACAAAAAATTGAGTTTTGAACGATTTTAACATGAGCGACTTGATTTTCGTTCAAACAGAATCGTAATAATCAAAAAAATAGTCAACAAACCTAAAAAATTATTAATGAGCTTTATTATTATGCCGTCTGCATTGTTGCCCAAATCTTCAATGCCATCACCAAAGTTGTCCACTAATAAAGGATGAAAAAAGTCAATTATCATAACAACACTAAAGTCAGAACAAGGTCCAACAGTTCTCTCTTCGTACACACGTATACGCTATAATTGTAACAAAACTTCCTTCTGCCACGGTTATGAATACACCTTGATAGATAGCTTGCATGGCGACAGCATATTGAAACGTTGCAGTCGGAAGCAACCGACTGCGGTGATCTCGATACTTGTATTAAAACCGGTAAAAAGATGCCTGTTTGCAAAAAGATACGGAAGCGGTAGGAGTGTACGCTTGGGGCTTACAAGTAGCTATCTTCTCGCCAAATTTGGTAGTTCTAGCTGTAAGGATTAACGAAATAAGTGGATTAATCAATTTTGAGCTATCGAGTTTATCGATTTGAAGACCTTGGGGGTCTTGACACAGACGAATGGACGGCCAGACCAACAGACACCACGACATTGCACAAACCCAATATATTCTTTACCTTCGGTATCGGGTATAAAATCCATTTGCTTATCCATTGTTTATCTTAGTCTGGGCCACAAATATTTGCTCTTTAAGATCATTAAGATCATATTACAAAGTGTGCATTTTTCGACATCCCTTAGCTGGAGCGTACAAACTTCGCATATATCTTTGACTATGAGCTGGTCAGATAAATTGCTACAATTGGGCTCCTTCCAAATCTGGTGAAAAGATAGCTACTGGCGTCCACCGAAAATTTGCATCAGACCTTTTGAAACCACACCCAACACTTTCGCCCGGAGCTTTTCCGCGTTTTGAAATCTAAAAACTCAATAACTGCAACAGGTTATGAGCAAGAGCTAACAAACTTAGTACCACGAGAGGTGAAGACGTCCCGGAAAGACCGATTCAAAAGTTTGTAGGCCACGGCCACCCGCCGCCTTATAACTTTGAAATCGCGTATTTATTTCACAGTTTTGAATCTAGAGTCACCAACTATGATAAAAAGATTGCTGTTGATACTGACCGGAAAGATTTGAGTGAACAATTTTGATGCCACGTACACCCATGACGGCGGCCTGTGAAAATCGCAATTTTCCCTATCTTCATTGCCCACCTCTGCCTTCCTCCGTACTTCCGCTTTGCCAGCAAACTATAAAAGCCTAAAAGCCCGTCGTTGCATATACGATTCATTCATGGCCATTCAGATCTGATTCACTTCCGATTCACGAATGAAACGCACTTTAAGTCACTATATACATATGATTATGATTTTAAAATTTTAAGTCAATTATTTGTCCCCAAATTTTAAGTTAAATCTTTGAACTAAAAACGGCATGGGGTGGCAAGCAAAAGAAAAATATTAAACATAATATCCATCTATTAAATCTCAAATGGTGCTACGTATGTGTATTTGCCTTACCGGTTTTATATCGCGATGAAGAAAACCAACAGAGTGAATGGATTCGATAGCTTTTAGAATTTGTAGGCCTAGCCGGAGTGTTGTGCTTAGGGAAAATGCGCCACGAGGCTGCGCTCGTCTTAACTCGGCTAAGTTTTTCCCTTGAAGCTGCATCACAACATAATTAAAGCGATCATTTCGGCCACATCCAATAAAGCGGCATACGTGTTCCTTTCCTTGCAGTTTTTTTAATACAGCCACCTCCATTTTAAGAACTTGCTTAGGTTGGCGGGCAGACTCAACCTTGAGTGCCACTTGTTCGCGGGTGATTAAATCTTGGCCCTCGTAAATCTCGCCAAACCCACCACCACCAATCTTTCGCACAACCTTAAACCAAACAAATTGAACATAAATCGATGCATTAATTAAAATAAAATCAAGCGTCAAGTAAGTAAGAACAGTTATATATCTGTACCTTCCAACGTTCCTTTACCACATGTCCCGGCTGCAATAAGTCTTCAGACGTCATTTTGTTTGGTTCTTTAGGCACTGGCTGTAAGCAAACACTGGCGGCGTTGCTGCTCTTTTCTAATAAGGCAGCTGGAGATTGCGTTGTAGTCGATGGTACCTTGAAGGTCACACGACTTCGTACTCCTAGCCGATTATGTTTAGCAGGCAATGTCGCAGATCGTTGCAGCGCATTCGGATATTTGTTATATTTTGTATCTTCCAAAGCACTATCAATCGCTTCATCCGCAGCCTTTATTCCTTGAGTACTTGAATCAGTTCGAACGTTCTGCCGAAATAGACCTCGAAGCGTAGTACCTGGACCAATTGATGGAGGAGGTTTCGATGGTGGTGTCGGCGTTTGCAAACGAAATATTTCTTGAATTGAATGTTTTTTGGGACTATCAATTATTTGGATTTGGTCTTGGTCTTGGCGTTGTTCTTGCTGATTGTCTTTCGCGCGATCTTTGGCAATTTTGTGTGGATCAGCGACATTATCCTCACTTTTTCTAAAACAAGAATAAATAGTTTAACTTAGAGAAGCACTACGAATGCATTTTTTTTTTTTTTTTTTTTTGAACATTTTGTGTTAAGTGCCCCTAAGTTAGAATTTTCAAAGCTAGTTTTTCTTATAACAAACCGCGTTGTATATTTTTAGATATGACTTTTATGTTATTTTACCAGCTGATTTCGTGAAACTGCAATGTGATGGGGGTGGCTATTTCTTTTATTACTTTTGCTTGTCAAACCTTTTTGCAGGCGTTGTCCGTGCTTCAAGTATATATATCAAATTAATTGAAAGTACATGGCTTCGAATTTTATGTCCTTAGTTAATTTAATTTGCATGGTTGAATATATATATATATATATTCTATTCAAACATGACGTTTAGCTCTTCTGTAATATATGCACTTACATTTAAAGATTTTTTTTACTACAAAGTCTGTCCATGGATGTAGTCATATTCAAAGCATATGATGTGTATGCGACACAAAAAATGCAAACAAATAAAATAACATTTTGGTAAACAGAGTCAAACTAATCTTTGGCAGCCGTTTTAGAATAAATCGATTTAAAATATTACCTTTATCATTAAAATACAGCTTTTAATTTTTTCCATATTCACATTCCACAGTCCACGTAATGTCTGTTAGCTATATTAACGGTAAAATAAATCCCAATTTACTTCAAATCCACTCAAAGTTCATAAATACGCACAAAGAGGGTTACACGAAAAACATTTTTGAGAAAGCCAAATGAAAAACATACAGTTTAGTTATTTAACTTCGATTATGGAAGTATGCTTAGCATATTACTTGAACCCGAACTAAAAAAATCTTATATTGATTGCAGCAAAGCTTTGAAGTCTCTCTGTTCCATATTAAGCTTTTTCTGAGAGCAAAATAACGACAGGAACATTAGCAAATAATAACGAGAGAGACAGAGAGAGAGAGGCATTCTAACTGACAGTTGCCATTGGCAACACAATTACTGTTACCAGCTGCACCCTTCCAAAACCGCATGCGCCAGGAAACGCGCATTGAAAATGTTATTTCAACGAGGTTTTTGTCTTACATTCAGTATTTTGTAGTGACGAGCTTTTTAGGAACTAAGGCACAAATATTTTAATATTCTAGACTGTGCAATTGCTTTTTCTTCTCATGTTTCCGCACTTGGCAACTTCTCTTGGTTTTGCCTTCGCCTCAGTCAGAAGCACAGACAGTCTAATATATAGACTTTGCAATTGCTAACAAAAGCTTTAAGAGCTTTCGCGTCTCATGTTTTCGCACTTGGGAATTTCTCTTGGTTTTGACTGGTTTTGCCTTCGCTTCAGTAATTATGGTAAAGATTCTTTACGAACATCAATACAATTTGTGGGTAGGATTAACTTTTCTTAAATAATTAAAAAATATGTAACAAATAAATAATTAAAATGAATTTGTCTAACTTGATCATAAATTTTCAAATCATAATAGTTGAGACGGTTTAAGATACCTTGAGATTATTTTCTCTTTGCTTTTACTCTTAAAACAAGAATTGGAAATTGTTGTTGTCCCTAAATCATTTTAATACTCAATGTCCGTCTTGGTAGTATTTAGTAGGTAGTATCAAAATAGTTTTAGGACCATTGTGCAGTGACCAGAATAATACATATTATTCATAATCAATTATTGTACAGTAAACGAAATAGAATAATATATAATAATTATAATAAGTATATTACCGGACTCGACAGACGCTGTCCTGTGCTTGTATATATTAATTGTTTATCAGCAATCTGCATCTAACATTGTACCCTATTTTCACACACGGATTAAAATTTTAATATCGACGGTGAAAAAAGGCTTTAGAAAATTCCACTCACAATCAACAGCCTAGACTGAATAATTATTTTTGGAATTGCATTCTGGCATTAAAAATAAAATTCGCTATTATTGCTAACACAGTAAAAAACAAGTAGAATCGTTGCAGTCGGACGCACCCGACTGCGGTATACTCAATACCAGTAGTAAAACAGATTAAAAGAGAGCTGATTCCAATGCAAGTTAAAAGAATATGGAGGATGGTAGGCTGTGGGGGTATCGGGGTGGGCGTGTCATCAAAATTTTAGTTGACGATCTGTGTATGATGTCAATTGCTATCCTCATACCAAATTTGGTGACTCTAGCTCAAAAATAGTAAAATTTGGGGGAAAGGTGGCTGGGGGCTGGTATGGGGGGGCGTGGCGTCCAAAGTTTTGCTGCAGATCCATTTATGATGTTAATTGTTATCCTCATACCAAATTTGGTGACTCTAGCTCAAAGTTAGTAGAATATAGTGGAAAAGGGTCTGGGGGCAGTACGGGTGGGGGGCACCATCCACATTTTTGGGTTTCTTCATCACCTATCTTGGGACCAAATTTGGCGGCTCTAGCTCAAAAAATGTTGAAAATATAGGCGTTTTTGATTTCGAAATGCAGGAGGCTTGGAACGGGGGGACGTGGCTCCAAAACTTTGATGCAGTTTTTTGGGGATCGTTAATAGCTATCTTCCTACCAAATTTGGTGACTCTAGCTTTAACGCTTTGGAAAATACACGCATTACCGTTTTTAGTGAAGCATTGGGGCGGTTTGGGGCAGCTTGGGCAGTATGGATTGGCGTGGCATACAATGTTTTTATGCATTTTTTTGGGGGCTATAATCACCTATTTTGGCACAAAACTAACTCTAACTCAAAAACTGTAAAAGAAATAAGCATTTCTGTTTTTAAGCTGCGGGGGGCTTGGGGCGGAATGGGTAGGTAGGGCTCCAAAACTTTGATGCAGTTTTTGGGGGGTCGTTACCAGTTATCTACCTACCAAATTTGGTGACTCTAGCTCAAACACTATGGAAGATACACGCACTATACTTTTTAGCGAAGCGTTGGGGTGGTTGAGGGCGGATAGGGCAGTATAGATGCGCGTGGCATCTAATGTTTTTATGAATTTGGTTGGGGATCGTCAACACCTATCTTGGCACCAAATTTGATGGCTCTAGCTCAAAAACCGTAAAAGATATGGGCATTTTTAGTGTTAAACTGCGGGGGGCTGGGGGCGGCATGGGTGGTCGTGGCTCCAAAATTTTTGATGCAGTTTTTTGGGGATTGATAGTAGCTATTTTCTCACCAAATTTGGTAGTTCTAGCTGTAAGGGCTTGCGAAATAGCTGGATCTATCGATATTGCGTTATCGATTTTATCGATTTGCCAGCCCCCTAGTTATCGTAGACCTCCAATCTTAACACTTTAATTTACTATGCCATAGATAAAGACATTTGCAAAGTTTGAAGTCTCTAGCTTGAAGGGTGTGGAAAGAAGTTGCGTTCATGCAGACGGACAGACGGACAGACACCATGACTGACATTGCACAAACCCAATATACTCTTTACTTTATGTATCGAGTATAAAAAATCATTATCTAATTGACCGAGTTGTGAATAAATAAATAAAATTCTCACTTGAAGCCGCACGAAGAATTTCACCAAAATCGGTCAAACCGTTTTGGAGGAGTTTACCTATTAACACGGAAGATTCTTAAAGATACATATGGGCATTTCCAGAAAAAGGTCCACCACGACGAAAAAATTAAAAGTTGACAAACAAATCTTTTTTTCTTTCATATTGTTAAAGAATTATTTTAATTGAGAGATTATAATAAGTTTAAACCAAATTTTTGTTTGAGTTGTGAAATATTTGCACAGAATGAAGATATAAAAGTTTTTTTTTTCATTTTTGTCTACTTAAAAGTAGCTCAAACAGCATATTCAAAAACAATAATATTTCCTAATATTTTATCATTTATTAAACGTGTTTTCCTTATTATTATTATCATTGTTATGTTTCTAATAAGTTTTGAAATAATATATTTTTTGTTAATCTAAATGAAATTTGATAAAAAATTTATGTCAAAAACTATGTGGAAACCTTGTCACGTTTCAAATTACGAATCAAACTTGAAAAATAAATGAAATGAAAGTAACATGTCAAAATGATTTCTAAAATGTAATTCTACATTATTATACTCGATACCGAAGGTAAAGAGTATATTGGGTTTGTGCAATGTCCGTCATGGTGTCTGTCCGTCTGACCGTCGGTCCGTCTGTCCGTCTGTATGAACGCAACTTTTTTCCACACCCTACAAGCTAGAGACTTCAAACTTTGCAAATGTCTTTATCTATGGCATAGTAAATTAAAGTGTTAAGATTGGAGTTCTACGATAACTAGGGGGCTGGCAAATCGATAAACTCGATAACGCAATATCGATAGATCCAGCTATTTCGCAAGCCCTTACAGCTAGAACTACCAAATTTGGTGAGAAAATAGCTACTATCAATCCCCAAAAAACTGCATCAAAAATTTTGGAGCCACGGCCACCCATGCCGCCCCCAGCCCCCCGCAGTTTAACACTAAAAATGCCCATATCTTTTACGGTTTTTGAGCTAGAGCCATCAAATTTGGTGCCAAGATAGGTGTTGACGATCCCCAACCAAATTCATAAAAACTTTGGATGCCACGCCCATCTATACTGACCTATCCGCCCTCAACCACCCCAACGCTTCGCTAAAAACGTTAGTGCGTGTATCTTCCATAGTGTTTGAGCTAGAGTCACAAAATTTGGTAGGTAGATAACTGGTAACGACCCCCCAAAACCTGCAACAAAGTTTTGGAGCCCCACCCATTCCGCCCCAAGCCCCCCCGCAGCTTAAAAACAGAAATGCTTATTTCTTTTATAGTTTTTGAGTTAGAGTCACCAAATTTTGTGCCAAAAAAGGTGATTATAGCCCCCAAAAAAATGCATAAAAACTTTTGATGCCACGCCAATCCATACAGCCCAAGCTGCCCCAAGCCTCCTGCATTTTGAAATCAAAAACGCCTATATTTTTTCAAAATTTGTTGAGCTAGAGCCGCCAAATTTGATCCCAAGATAGGTGATGAAGAAACCCAAAAAATGTGGATGGTGCCCCCCACCCGTACTGCCCCCAGCCCCTTTTCCACTACATTCTACTAACTTTGAGCTAGAGTCACCAAATTTGGTATGAGGATAACAATTATCTTCATAAATAGATGTGCAGCAAAACTTTGGATGCCACGCCCCCCCTTACCACCCCCAGCCACCTTTCCCCCAAATTTTACTATTTTTCAGCTAGAGTCACCAAATTTGGTATGAGGATAGCAATTGACATACACATATCATACACAGATCGTCAACTAAAATTTTGATGACACGGCTTTGCTTGCAGCGCCAGTGTAAAAGCCATATAAGGCCCAAAGTTATCCTTTACGTCAACTCAAAGGCTAAATCCAGTTTCTATCTCTTGAGCGTGTGACCAGATATTTTCAAACCTATCCAACGTATCACCTGGTTTTGTTATTGTTTTGGTTCGTTTGCGAAAAAATATGATTGCCAACATACTTAGCCATCCATTAAGAAATTTTGCCTTACAGAAACTTATTACATATGTATCTATCTACATATGTAGCCACTGGAAACTTAATTTTGTGTACATATGTAAGTAAATGTAAACATATTTTAAAACTTACGTGTGAGTCTCCTGTAAATGCATGTGCAACTTCTTTTTTCTTTTCCAAAGATGAATTTCACTTAGTCATTCGACTTATTATATTAATTTCATAAATGCAGCAGCTCCTGACTCTCATATACCCTTTTTATAATTGTTGGCATTTGCGTTTGTATTTAAAACAGCACCAGCATTATAGCATATAGTGTAAATAAATAAATATATATTATATATATATATTATATTATATATATATATGTATATATTTATATATGTCATATATATAGTAAGAGACGTATTAATATGTTCTTTAAAGTTCAGAATAGTAAGTATAATACAAAAGTATATATATGTACATACATATAGTAGATACATATATATTTATATATATATATATATTTATATATTATCTTTTAATGAAGTATTTAAACAAAAATATGTCTCGTTCAAACATTTGTTAAGCACTCAAAGTTGTATTTATTTATTTTTAACAAACAATCACTTTCATTTGTATTATGTATTATGTTTGAAATGTTCTATTTTTAAAGCACACATATAAGTCAATTTAAATTTAGATAATTTTGAACCTTTACCGACATGCAACACGTGCCACAAATTTAAAAGGAATTCAAATTTAATAAGCAGCTTCACAACAAGAAAATATTAACTAAGCAAACGACTCTTATGCGTATAATAGTAAAATAAAAAATAATAACACAAGCAAATTTTAAATTCTATTTTTAACAATTCTTGTTCTCATTGAAAATACACACAAGTATACAAATATGTATGAATTCAAAAACAAATGAAGAGAGCGTAAAAGCTGTTGTCTTAGTTTTTAGCACTTTTGACAGAGCTTTCACGTATGCAGACGCGAGATATCTTCACTGAAAAGTTTATAATGAAACGTTTTCTTTAGCATCCGAAATTGTTGCAGCGCTAAAGATTTGAAATAAACATACGTACTTAAATATATGTATATATGTACATCCATACTTACTTTTATGTGGTTACATTCCGTAATAGTGTGGCATCTTAAAACTTACAAATATACAGTTGTATATTTTAGTTATAGCGATACTGATCAAAAACATATATGCTTAATGTAGTCAGATATGCTACTTCTGTGCGTTACAATATTCATGCCAGAGTTAATATACACTTTTTAAGTGTATAATCATAGAATGTATAACAGTCAGATTTATTCACTCAAATATCAAAGGCGAATAAATGGGGTTTTTCGACACCCTTAAAAATTTGCAAATGTCTTTGAATATTAGCTGTTCACATGGAAGTTGATAAATTTGATCTATAAAACAATATTTTTCCCACATGCGTACAAATAGAGTTACCAAAATTGGTGGCGAGATAGTTAGACTTGTCTTTCAAAAAACGGAAACAAAAGCTGGGGATCTAAAAGACCTGAAGTAAAAATACATCACGTAAGAATTCTTTAGTCATATGTCAAGCTCGGTGGAGTAAACTATCTTTAATATGGATATCAAACTATAGACTTTTTTAATACACAATGATTTCTAAGGAAAATATACTTGTTTCTTACAATCTACCCTGCGCGGGTTTTACAACCATTTTCTTTAGTAAAAATCTTTTCCTGACCAGAAAATCCGTTCTCAAGTTTTAGAGTTATCAGGAGAAAAAGGGTTGGTTTTTATCTATCAAAACTTTTCAAAACCGCATTGTTGGTAACACGTAGGTTATTTAGATGCTATGATTATTGCGACATGTGATAATGTGATGGATTCATGACGTTACTTAGAAACAAACACAAAGAAATAGGAAGTATTCTAACTTCCATTATACTACACAAAAATTTGTTTAAAATTGTTATACTGTGGTTTGAAAAGGTTTTGTTTTTCTTTGTGCTGAAGGCTCTTTTGCTTGACCATTGAAAACTGTTTCACCATGTGTTTGGGAATATTATAGTTGAAATAGCAATAGATGGAGCAGGAAAAACAGCGTTCAATCTTATCATAACGTATGATAATGAAATAACACATCAATAATTAAAATCTATATACATAAAAGAAAGTCTTTTTGGTTACACTATAAATTACTCAAGAACGGCTAAACCGATTTGGCTGAAAATTTGTGGCACGGAAGCGTAGAACCAGAAGGAGAAGGAGAAGGTACAATGAATTAAGAAATTGTCTAAAATATGACGATAAGTGTCAGGTAATTAGAAAAAATCTACATTAATTTTAATACAAAATTTGGCGGTAGGCAAACCAAAAAATATCTAGTAAAAAAAGTGAAGATAGAAATTTAAACATTCAGTCAAGCCAGTGGAACTCAAAAAAAGATTTTAAAAATATTTGATTGGCTTTATATATTAGAATTTAAATCAGTGTGTGAAAGTCGGTTCATATGGATTGGACACATTAAGCAAATTCCTTTGCTTCACGTAACAGTCAGTTATCAATTTTAGGTTGTTTTTTTTTTGTCGATCGTAGCAGTGACTGTTAGACAAATCATTTTAATTTTTAGTGACTATCTTGACTCCTTAACAAACAAAACAAGGCAAATGCAAAATAGAACAGCACAAAGATCAGGCGATCATAAACAACAAGAAAATTGAGATATTCGTGAGAGCATGGCGCATTTACTAGAATCACAAGAGGTTCGTGATGAACGAAGTCAACAAAGACAAGAACGAACACGCAGATTCATAGTCAACCGAAGTGGAGCAATTTTACATATAGGTTTTACATATATATCGTTCCTTCGACTAGCATTCCACTATGAATCCGATGTAGAATATTATTCTCATTCAAAAGTGTTCATTGAGCCAGTCGGGATGTATTGCTCATCAAGAAAAGTGAAACTCACGGAAATAGAAACAAAACCTGGCAACGTTTGCCGGGACAGCTAGTTAAAGTACTTCAAAGTTAATTTTTATCGAAAGCCAGCGTTTGTTGGAAACTGAAAGAGTTATCTATAATTTGTTACGGTCTGTACACTAGAACTTGTATCTCTTGGTCTCTCCGATATCGAGATGAATAATACACCTTATAAAGTCGGAGATGTTTTTCTCTGCCTGTTCAACACAGTTGCAAAAAACGATTGTAATTTTTGTAATATATCAGCTTGGTCGGCCTTTTTTAAACGACGCCAAAAATCTCTCAGACCGGCAAAACTCGGTTTAAAGGCTAGTAGAGTATCACGAGTAAAAACCGTAGTTTCCTGCTTTTTCCGTCCATACACACATCAGCTAGTAGAATCACATGGCGCTGCAAATTATAATATATTCAAAGTAAATAAAAAACCATTATAAAATTAGTAATCACTTAGAAATAAGATTTTTAACAGTCGTAATCGTTATTTAACAGCTCTGATATGTTGTAAGCCTGAATAAAGTAAGATTTAAAAATTATTGCTGCGTTGACAGATATTTCAATCTGTTAACAGTGAGATTAATAATTAGTGCAATTTTGCAGTTGATAATCAATAATTACTTATTGTTTCATTACTAGATGGCAGAAAATCTAAAAAGTATCAATAAACAAATATAAAATCTGGCCAATGAAACACAACCAAGCAATCAGCTGTTCATTAAGAGATTATGCATCTAAGTAGACGCAGCATTCTATTATAGAATCACCTGCATTATTTGGATGAAGCGTTAAGAGGAATTCATTTTTGTGAAATCCTAAGCTTTTAATTTAAGCGTTTAATCGGTGACCTGTCGGACGTAGCGGCGACATAGCTTCTTTTTCAATACTGCAATGCTGTTTGTTTGGACTAAAAAAAGTCAAAAATTGGTAGCCATCATATGCCAAACGTTATCCATCCTCCATCCGACATCACAAGTTGACATCAAGCTTAGCGTATTAATTTTTTTTATTTTTCATTAATAAGATTTACAGCATGCCCAGTGTATGTATGCTGCCCTTCGAAAACGGTAGGTGAAAAAACTGGTTTAAATAAAATTGGAGTGGTATTTTTCGGCATACATACGAACAAACATTCCAAAATGAACTCGGTCTTCGGTGTTTTGTTAAAATCGAAAAGGTTCGAATTACATCGAATTAGCTCGCCATGCTTATGCTTAAGCACATAAATGCTCTAAAAGGGTGCGTTATACATTTACTGAAATTTTTAATTTATTAATTTAATGCCCCATATGAGAAAGGAGCAATAGATTTTCAGTGCTTGATGAGCAAAAAACCAAATAACACTTTACCTAATTTTTACCAAATGGTACAATATAGCCATGTACCTATGAATAAAAGACTAAAATGCACCCGATGCATTCGATTTTTGTATGGTATTTTAGTTACCATAAGGCTGGTCATACAAAAAGAGTCGTATTTCGGTAATTTTTAGGCTATTTTCAATTTGTCAGATTTTTCAGCAGCTCTTGTAGTTGGTGGAGGGGTGGAGGACACACTTTTTGTCAAAGACCATATTTTTAACACTTCCTAATGTCATTTTTTATGCATCAGAGATTCATTAATAACGTAAACAAAACATTATGCAATGCTCGTTACTTTTTGCGAGTAGCCCACCTCTAAATAATAATTGCTGCAACTCCGCACCAATTCGCATAAGGCGTTTGTTTTATAGTATTTTTGCAGTATTTTCCGGGTTTACAACAGCCAGTTGTGTGGAGTTTTGCCACACGTTCAACAAGTGATTATCGGACCTCACTGTGTATGTGTATGCGTGCACGTGCGTGTGTTATGTTTTGGAGGAAGAAGAAAGCAGACGGCGGGCAAAATTTGGTTAGTTTAATTTTTATTTTACTTCTGCACTCGGTGACAATCAATTAACGTATAAATTGTAAGTAAATTTTTTTTAAATTTTGTTCTTATAATTAACAAAATATTTGCTAAAGTCGACCTTTCAGTTATGTTCATGCTGAAAGTTTTGTGGAACATCTGCAAGAGGCAGTCCCGCCCAAGGCATACTTAAGAAGGTGGCGTAACTCGCTCTCTCGCCCTCTTTTCACTTCTTAAATTGTCAGTCTGTTAGCAGCAGTTGTGAGCGACGCATCTCCGCGGACGATTTTTTCGTGTAAAACTTCTTGTGCTACAGACTTTACGTGTTGTTGCAATGGCGCCTCTCTCTCTCGCTCTCTTCTGTCATTCTGACACTTAAATAAGAAGTTGTGAGCGGTAAGTGCGGGTACCTTGTTAAGTATGCCTTGGTCCCGCCCTTTAAGTTGCCGAGCAGAACCTATTTTCATGATGTTATGTTATGTTGAATCAATTACATACAACCTTACAAACATACAACCTTACAAACAACCTTCCTAGCATCGCTTCACTTATTGATCCTCGCTTCAAAAAAGATGAGCCCCACTGTTTGGGAGAAGACGGGCAGCGGGCGAAAATTTGTTTAGTTAATTTTTATTTATTTTTTCTTCTGGCTTTTAGCTGTCAATTTATATGGGTGAGTAAAATATCAAATATTGACAATATAAGAAACGACGAAAACAGCGATTAAAGCGTAAGTAAAATTTTGGAATTAATGTTTTTAATATTGCTAATTTATTTTCTTAATAAAACATTTTCCAGTTAACGTAGGTGGTGTGGTGCTGGAGACAAAGTGAGACATTGTCAAACACTTAAAGAGTTTATATAGACCGGTGAAGTGTCACTAATGAAATATTAGATATATACTTACAGTACGACCTCGCTCAACGCAACCCTCGTTAAACGCAACTCCTCGATAATCGCAACACCCAAATTCTTAACTTGAAAAAAATTTACCTCATTTTAAGCAACTTTCTAAGGAAATCATACAAATTACAGACCACAATTTCTAATTTTATCAAAAACTTAATAAATTAAAATGAAATCCTTGCAGATAAACTCGATATACTTTGATTTAAATGATAAGAAAATGCATCTACTTTTGGAAATAGTTCTCGTAGCCAACAAAAGATTAAGATCTAATAGGTTGCGTTAAACGAGGTCGTACTGTATTATTTTTTTTTACTAGATACCGAAGATAAAAGGTTTATTGGGTTTGTACAATGTCCTTCATGATGTCTGTCTGTCTGCCCGTATGTTAGCAACTTCTTCCCACACCCATCAAGCTAGAGACTTGAAACTTTGCAAATGTGTTTATCTATGGCATAGTAAATTTAATCGTCGAGATTGGGGCTCTACCATGACTGGCAGGCTGGCAAATCGATAAGCTCGATAGCTCAAAATCGATAAATCCAGCTATTTCGCACGTCCTTCCAGCTAGATCTACAAAGTTTGGGGAGAGGAAAGGAGAGCTACTAACAACCCCCAAAATACTGATCAAAAATTTGCAAGCCACCCAGAAGGCGTAGAAAAAATCTTGTATATCGGTTTATTTTTCCCCCGCAAATATCGGTTATGCTTATGCGATACTTATTGGGATGTTTTGTAATCCCTTAATGTTCTGGAATGTCCGTAAGTTGCCTATGCCAGGACCTTTAAACTCGCCTTAAAGTATCTCATTATCCCTAGTAGTTCAGTGCCTACGGAGCGACTTGCACCCGCTATAAAATTTGTCGTTTACTTACGTAGCCCTATAAGTCGTCGTAAACAAAATACTGGGATTAAACCATTTGCTTATAAACATAGATTATATATACATACTTGTATTGTGGAACAAATTTTCGTTTTGTTTTATCAAATATAATATAAAATAAATAATAATATCGATATATCGATATTTTCAAAGTGATATATCCAAAACATATTTGACAGCTTTACAATCTTTACAATTCTGTCCCGGCCATAGATAACGATAAATATTTGCAAAGTTTCAAGTCTCTGGCTTGAAGGGTATCGAAAAAAGGTGCATTCATACAGACTGGCAGACTTACAGTCAGAATGATATTGCACCAAACCAGTATACTCCTTACATTCGAATATAATTTAAACGTGCAATCGCTTGCTGGCATTAAAAAATTTTCTATTATTATATCCAGCTATGGCTAACAATGTTTGTTCGGCAGAGTAAAACTTTTTTTGTAGATTTTTCAGCCGCTGAATTGGAATCTGAGTTTTCTTTGGTAAAGCTGGCATTCGTTTTTTTTTTATAATTCTGAAAAATAACTTTTTAGGCATACTTAATAGGTATGCCCTAGTCTGATTAGATTTCAAAAACTTTAAAATTTTAATTCATATAATGAATGTAATAAGTATTTTGAGATTCAACATTTTAAACTTTGACTTCGCACATTAGCTTCCGCTTGAAATATCAAAAAGAACAAGTGGAATGTATGCTGTCGGAAGCGACCGACTGCGAAATACTCTGATAGAGGCCATAAACTTACCATGAGATTTTCAGTAAGAAAATTTGCAATGGATTTTTTTTTTTTTGTTATTTAAAATGTTGGAGCCGCATGTGTTCGTTGAATCAGATTGAAGGTGCATCGAATTACAATCGATTTTCTAGAGATTGCACTTAACCAATATGCTCTTAAGCCTTGTATCAGTGTAAAAAAAAGGGTTAAAATGTTTAAATTCCTGTCAAAGGTTTGATAGATAAAATTGGTTTCGAGTTGGCTTTTAAGGGTTTGGCAAAGCACGCAGCCAACCATTGAAATTGTAGTGAAACTAGAGAGATTATCTGCACCAAATCAATATGGAAATCAATAAAAAAAATTATCCAGCAGCAGCTGTCACCCTAAAAAGTGCAAAAAAAAAACGAAAACAAAAAATTCACCCCTCAATCAACAAAAATATATACATACAAACATGTAAGGATTCAAATGAATTTGTGTGTATGTGAAAATTTATATATAAATGCATGTATGTATATAGTCGTATCGAAGATTAAAAATGAGTTGTATGAGGGATGCTTATTTGAGCATAAATGTAACATTCACTAGATAGATACATACATACATAAAATAAGCAATACAAAATGTGATCCTAGAGCTACTGAGTAAAGGGGCCCAAGATATTATAAGCGAAAGTCAAGCTTTGTCCAGTTCGGCCGTTAGCCGGGAACACAACACTATTTTTTTATTATTTTTTGCAAATGTCTGTAACTAGCTGAAGAAGTCATCTCCAACCCCTTAGAGTAAATTTATGTACTTATAAATATTTTTTTAACAGTGTAAAGACTATGAGATCTAAGGCCTTCGGATATGGAATATTAATTTTCCTATACCATAGGCAGATCGGGTTTTCTCTTTTTCGGTATACACATGGAATCGATAACGTATAAATCTGGAATCTACGAAAGCTTGAACTTTTTTTTAGAAACCGTTGACAAAATAGCGAAATTCTGTAAAATTTTTAATAGAACCGATCAGTGTAGGGCTTTTTCGACTAGATTCTTTTAACTTGTTTAAAATTTGTATTCGAGTTTTCCTATATTGATTTAATCGGCTCATTGGTGTGTTGTATTTATTACAGAGCAGTATGTGTCCTGCTTAGCTCTAATTTGTTTATCATTTAATTTTTTAAAAAATTTTAAATTTACTTTTACTATTTTTTTAACAGCAAAAGTCTACGTCAGGGTTGCAAATCTCTCAAGTTTTTAGAGAAGTTCGGTTGAGAGACCAGAGCCTAAGGTTTAAGAATAAGACTGATGAGGACAATATAATATATATGAAATAAAAAAAATAAAAATAAATTGGTGCAAGAGAGCTAAACCAGGGACCCTAGACTTAACACGTCCATTCACTGGACGTATTCATGTGCGTATTTTTCATATGCATCTACGAAGTATTTGGTGTTTCTCAACCGCTTTGTATATTATAAATATGTAGTATTTATAGAAGTTTTCAGAAATTTTTATTTTCTGTTATAAGGTCAGACAGTTCTTACCCTATGGTTGTGTTCAATCGGCGAGCCGCAGATAGCATCCTGAATTGTTTTTTTTTTAAAGCGTCAAAATCAATTTAACGTAAATCCTGAACCAAATTTTGCTATTCTTTTAAACCAACTTCTTAAGACATTTCGAATTAACCATTGATGTTAATAAAACACTTCCAACTCTATGAATCTTGCAAAAAATAGCCAAAGGCAAAACTCTACAAACAAACACACTACCATATGCGTTTGCATGCTGCATAAGCATAAATCGCGGCAGGGGAACTTTTCCTTATTTTCATCACTGTGGATGATCTCGGTTTTTTATACATACAAGATTTTTTTAATTTTAATGGTGTAGGGTGGCAAAGCTGACGGTGCCGGTGGTGTTTTGAGTGCAGAAGGTGGCAAAAATTGTCCGCTCCCTGTTTTGAAACTCACATTTTGCCTGCTTGCCGCTTCTGCGCCACCACCAACTTCATTATAATTTTGTCGGGGTGGTTTTTTCATTTCACTTTTTCTTGTTTATTTTTTTTTTGTATGTTTTTTATTCGTGGCATTGCTGGTTCTATGTCGCTTAGGCAATACCCTCCGCACTGTTTTGTTGAGTATAGCGCAGCCGTTGGATTGTAGGCAATTTGAATGTTTGTAACGGCTATGCACATAAAACGACACCCCCAAATTTTTTGTCAGTCCGTGAAAAATTGGATAAAAAACGCTTGGCAGTTTAAGCATCTGAATTTCTAACATTGAATTATGGAATATCGATTTTTTCGTTTGCAAAAATGAAACAGCTTCATCCTTTATTATATGTAACTTCAATGAAAGGTGTTTTACTTCACAAGTATTAATCTCTGTCACAGTGTTTGGCACAACTTGAAATCATGTTATATGCTTTTAGCTAACCTAGATTTCGATATAATAATCTAACTATCCACTGTTTGAAATAAATCAAATAAATATTAAATACCAGCAGATATTCTTACTGCCCTTAGCTCCCCTTTATAAACTTTGAGCTAGAGTCAATAAATTTGAAATTAAGATAGCTAACGGTATCCCCATCTACATCGGATCATCTTTAAGGCAGCGTACACTCCTAACAATTCCGTACCCCCTTGCAATCGGGCCTCTTTTTACCGATTTTAATACAGATATCGAGTATACCGCAGTCGGTTGCGTCCGATTGCAACCTTTCACTTGTTTTTACATAATTCTGTCAAAATGTCAGTTTTTACTATTAAATCGGATGTATTCAAAGGTGTTGTTTCGAGCTGATGCCATAAAAACTTTAAGAATAAAACTCTCAGTCGCACAGCGCACTATCTCACTTTTAGTTCAAATGGCCGGAGATTTAATAACAAAGTATGTATTTAAAATGAATAAAAAATATGTGTTTAATTGTGATTTGATTTCTATTTTAGTAAATAATTTAATTTAAAATATAAATGCATACATGTTTTTTACTTTTATACTCGATACCGAAGGTAAAGAGTATATTGGGTTTGTGCAATGTCCGTCATGGTGGCTGTCCGTCTGTCCGTCCGTATGTTCGAAACTTTTTTCCACACCATTCAAGTTAGAGACTTGAAACTTAGCAAATGCCTTAATCTATGGCATAGTAAATTAAAGTGTCAAGATTGGAGTTCTACGATAACTAGGGGGCTGGCAAATCGATTAACTCAATAGCTCAAAAACGATAAATCCACTTATTTCGCACGCCCTTTCAGCTAGAACTACCAAATTTAGGGAGAAGCTAGCTATTAAAAACCCCCAAAAAACTGCTTCAAAAATTTTGGAGCCAGGCCCACCCATTCCGCCCCCAGCAACCCCCCCAGTTCAAAACCAAAAAGGCCTATATCTTCTACAGTTTTTCAGCTTAAGCCACCAAATTTAGTGCCAAGATAGGTGATGACAACCCCCAAAAAAATGCTTAAAAATTTTGGATGCCACGCCGATCCATACTGCCCTAGCCGCCCCAACGCTTTGCTAATCACGGGAGCGCGTGTATCTTTCATAGTGCTTAAGCTAGAGTCACCAAATTTGGTAGAAAGATAACTGTTAATGACCCCCAAAAAACTGCATCATAGCTTTGGAGCTTTTTGTCATTAATTATGTTGTTTGTGTGGGTAAAACAAACCTGAAAACAAATAAGGTTGATTCAAATTGTGTGGATAAGACATAATCAATAAAAAGATACACACTTAACGCATGTTATCCAAAAACACACACAAAAGAAATAAGTTTTAATTACCGAGTCCCTACAAAGCTTTTATTTAAATTCAGAATCATAGGAACGCGTGGACCGGAATTGCTAATGTAATAAAAATTTACTTTTATAAGTTTTTCGTAGATAGACATTAATATTTATGAACAATAAGATGAAATGAACCGCTTTTAAAATATTATTAGTGCCACACACAGGACCATTGTACTGTGCTTTATTTGAAGGCATACGAACGTACTAAGTTGCAAGGATAACGACAATGTATAACATAACTTACTTAACAACTTATGATTACTTTTCTTCAAGGTTGATTGCGTTATTAATTAATTAACTATCCATCTAGTACTAGCTACCACCACACAGTCATTCTATTTTAATAAATAAAAACAATATTTCTGCGCATAAATAAAGCTGTCAGTGTGGCCAAACCAGCCAAACAGCCAGCAGCAAAACAAAAGCAGATAACAGTCAAAAATGTTAACGAATCCACAAAGGTCGATGTGCTTTTTCCGCACATTCGTCTGACCACCACAACAGCACTGTTTTAATAACAAAAATATATCCTTGTCCACCTCCTTCTTTCATAAACCTTGCCCGCCGCTGCACGCCAAATCCTCTATGGATGTGCGTGGTGGCTTGAGTAAAGGAAACTCCCCGCTCACAAGTGCGAGCACGAAGTGCGGAGGTGAAAGGGAGATACAATATCTGTGTCGCCGACAACGATATCACAATCACGACTCCAAAAAAACATTAAAGCTCTAATTGCCTTTGTTTAATTTACCTTAGTGTGTACCGGAAGTTTACAGGAACTTAATTTGTACATAGTCTGCTTTAGTATTCGATGCAGAGCAGAGTGTGTCCGAACGAAAGAAAGGGTGTTGCAAGTATGCTCAGATATGTGTCGTTCTCATTTTAGCTTTTCGCTCGTGCGTGCAAGTTATTCGATTAGCTGCTTCAATAAAAGGAGTTCACTCTACTTCCTCTGACTCTCCGTTTGTCCAGCTGGCGCACACAGCTTAACATAACTGATAGCCATGAAGTGGGCAACTTCATTTGAGATTTTTCACGTAGCAATCGAAAGTGTGACGACTTTCTTGCTATGTCGTAATTCTTTACTACACCCTTTAATACCAAAAAATAAAAAAAATTGCTATAATGAATTTGTCCAAGAAGATAGAACTATCTGCGAACTGTCCCATTAAAAACATATGTATGTATTTTTTTATCAGCACCGCGAGTCTAGTCTGTCTGTCTGACTGTATGCTCGATCTTAATTACAATAAGAGCTAAAGACTTCAAATTTGAAAGCTCGTCTTAGCCCTAAGCAGAACAAGTGTGTTTTAAATTATCGATAACAAGTTTTGTTTTATTTTTACCAATAAAATCTTGAGTTTTCATATAAAATCCGTGACAGTATTGATCATCTGTAATAATTTCATTTAAACCGGTCGATAAACACCGAAAATATTGAAGACTGAAGACTACACAAGGTAATTTAAAGGGTTCAAGATATTGGCTAGAGCATTCTGTTTTTTTAACCTAATATGTATACCCTGAACATTTGTAATCCGGGAAAGAGTATAATGGTTTTGTGCAAATGTGCGTCTGTCTGTCCGTTCGTCTGCATGAGTCTAAGGGTCTAGGGTCTCTAAGGGCTAACGACTTGAGATTTTGTTTGAAAATATCGATAACTCTTTCAGTTAACAATAAACTCATGTTTTCGATATCCAAAAATTGCTTGCGAGTTACATACATTTAATTCATCAAACAGATCAAAGTAATCTCGTATACTAAAGAATAAATAGAATACCAGGCACCGCTGCCTTTCATTATATAACTGCAATATAAATTCTCTGCTCTTCTGTTGGCTTTTAGCACAAATTTCAGTCGTCCGCATGTGTCAAAATGTGATTGCTGCTGATTTTGTTAAGTAAAACCTAGACACTACGATTTGTTTGTATATTATGTACATATATGCATGTATGTGTGTGCCTGTGTGTGTGCGCTTAATACTAAAAATGCACTGCGCTATTGTTTGCTTGAACTAACTTCAATCTTCGAATTCTTCGCATTTTCGCAACCGATTTCTAAAGAATTTCCCACATTATCTCTATTATGCCTATAGTTTCTGGATCAAGTTCCTTCAATGTTATTGTTATCGATTAGATGTTTATATTAAAAACGGGAAGAATTTTCGATCATGTGAAGAGAGCGATGTTTCGTTCTGTCTGCCATACAAATTTGTTCAAAATCATTATTGTTCGCTTATTTTTAAAATCATATAAATAACAGTAATAAGTATAAACACAATATGATTTAAATTATTTTTCAAACAAATAAATATATAAATACAAAGTCGGATCTTTGCACCAATTTTTTATCAATAAATCCATATGAATTGCGAGATGCACATTGTCAACTGATCCCATAATTCCGTCATCTGAAATACAAATGACGTGTTGTGTTAAGTTACAGACTATTACTGAATAAATGACGTACATATATGTGTAAATGCTATCTTAGCTAGCTTAGCACTCAAATCCAAAATACCTACACAATTAAGCATTATTTGCAGTCCTTGTTTTTTTTGTTTTTTTTTTAATTTCCGAATAAATATAGATAATTCCTTATTTCTATTCATCATATTCAAAAGATAACAACATTTACTCCCCTCTTTTAGCTTTCTCATATCTATTTTGATTTTCGTTTTCGTTTGCGTTTGCCAATGTTTGTTCATTACGCAGTGTCATTGAAATATAATTAATTTTGTTACGGTCGCAGTTTAACTTCGGTTAAGAAGCAGAAGTCGCTTCTTCAGCAGGCTTATACCTAGCCAAAAGTGGTCATAAAAGGCATAAAGCGCACATTTATTTGCTCGAATTATATAATAATTGCAAAGCTCTAGTAAGCGACTCGAACACATTGTCATTTTGCCAAATTAATGAAATCCACGCAATTCTGTCTGCGGGCCTGTTCCGGACGCACGCGTGTCACAATCAGCTCACCAACATCATCCCCCAAAATGCGCTAATTTACTTTTTATGAATATGCGTATGAATCCCCCTTTACGGTCCGATTCCCATTACTATACTCCATCTCTTCGTCCAACGTACACGAACTTGACTATGTATGAGCTGCACTTCCGATATCATCAATTATTTACAACCCAAAACCTTTACAGGTCCGCTGATTATCAAAGTCAGAACGTTAGCTACTATTTCATCACTCCCATCCTCGTCAGCAAGCAGCTCGTTAATGTTGGTTGCCAGCTTCTAGAACACTTAAAGCTCTATATACATACATACATAGATGTCTTAACCAAATTCATATTTCTTAATACATATATAAATAATAAATTAACAAATTTTATGTAATAGCTCATACAATGCCTAGGAAGTGTAACTCGATTTGCTAAAAAAGTTTCCTACGGATAAACTTTTATTTTGCTATTCTTTTTAACAAAAAAAAAGAAATGATTTTTATAATAAAAAATTACTGATAGCAAAGTTTTTTATTTAAAGTGTTAACATCCTTAGGCGCGATAGCAAAATATCTCAGCTGAGAATGACTGAGAGTGGCCGACTGGCATCGGCAATTTCGGTGTAAGCATGGTTGAATTATAATTATATAATTATAATTATATAATTCAACCATGGGTGTAAGAGTGTGCATATACATACATACATACATATTCATCTGAGTATAAAGGTATTGGTGTAGCGGCAGCGAATAACTGTAAGCTAACGAACATAGCAAAAAATGTCTGCTGCTTTGCATTCGTTTTGTTTTGTTTGCGCTCAGATGCAGAGCATGGTGAAACAATATTATATAATTAATATTATTAATTAATTACGATTGTTTCACCATGATGCAGTGAAGCAGCCGAATGACACAGCCACGCAGCTCTGCTGCGTTGGCAATAATTTTATGTACTTATAGTAGAAAATAATATGTTGGCAATTATAATACGTACAAAGCTATAATAAATAAATAAAATGGTCACAGAAAATCAATTTCAATTGCAAAACCTTGCCAATTTAATTTTTGTTCTATCCGCTATGTCAGTCTGTGTGCATTCACGATAAAACCACATTAGCAGTGAATCCTTTACAATATTATTGCTTGCTGGCGCTGTTTTTGAAGCATAGAGCATGGGTAAATAATCAATACATATTCTTTCATTATTGGTTGGGTCAACAGTGCTCATTTTAGTGAACATGTTCACATTGCTCACATGTTCACTTACTTATACATAGATTAAAGTACTAGTGCATTATTTGCTATTAGCTTGCTAGGTGTCCAATTCGGAGAAATGCAACCAAATTTTGATATATAGTGAGCCAAAATGAACAGCACATAGCTTACTAGTTCGTTTGGGTGCACAAACATTTTTGCTAACTCACTCATTAACTAAACAACACTACTTCAGCACAAAGAACAAGAAAAAACCATTACAAGTCACAACAAAACAATTTTAAAATAATATTTGTTTATATTGGCATTTCTGATCGACGAATAGTAACACCATCGAACTTTCTCAATATGGCCATGAAAATAATGCGACAATAACTTTTGCATTCAAATACAGCGGTTTAAATTTTTCAGTCTCATAGAATGAAGTACATTGAGCACAATATATATATATATGGATGCATCGACGAAAACTTACCATTCTTGCGTTCGATTCAAAATTGAATATATTACTGGACGCGAAAAAAAGCGACATACATATTTGCAATCATACGGCAGATAGGAAAACGCACCATTTTTATTACCGCGCTCATGGAATGAATTTGGCTGACCAAATCTAATGCAGTTATTATACAAATTGGAACATAATAAAACAGGTGTTAACACATCGCCCGTGAGTTCAAGCACTCATAGAAATTTTTTAATTAATTAATTAATTAATTCATAAAATTTATAGAAGGCGATCTTACACTTTTCTTCTATTTTTATACTCGATACCGAAGGTAAAGAGTATATTAGGTTTGTGCAATGTCCGTCATGGTGTCTGTCCGTCCGTATGTTCGCATCTTTTTTCCACACCCTTCAAGTTAGAGACTTCAAACTTTGCAAATCTCTTTATCTTTGGCATAGTAAATTAAAGTGTTAAGATTGGAGTTCTACGATAACTAGAGGGCTGGCAAATTGATAAACTCGATAACGCAAATAATTGGTGCCAAGAAAGGTGTTGACGACCTTCGACCAAATTCATAAAAACTTTGGATGCCACGCCCATCCATTCTTCCCTAGCCGCCCCCAACCACCCCAACGCTTCACTAAAAACGGTAATGCGTGTATCTTCCATAGTGTTTGAGCTAGAGTCATCAAATTTGGTAGTTAGATTACTATTAATGATCCCCAAAAAACCGCATCAAAGTTTTGGAGCCACGCCCACCCATTCCGCCCCCAGTCCCCCCGAGGTTAAAAAACAGAAATGCCTATATCTTCCACAGTTTTAGAGCTAGAGTCACCAAATTTAGTGCCAAGATAGGTGTTGACAATCCCCAAAAAAAGCAAAAAAAAAACTTTGGATGCCACCCCTATCCATACTGCTCTAGCTGCCCCAAACCGCCCCAACCCTTCGCTAAAAACGGGAATGCTTGTATCTTCAAAAGTGTTTAACCTAAAGTTACCGAATTTGGTAGGAAGATAGCTGTTTATGACCCCCATTGTTGATGAAGAGACCCATACCGCCCCCAGCCCCCCTTTCACTATATTCTACCAACTTTGAGCTAGAGTCACCAAATTTGGTTGGAGGGTAGCAATTGACATAATAAATAGATCTGCAGCAAAACTTTGGTGTTAGGCCCCCATACCACTCACAGCCCCCCTTTCCCTACCTTTAACCAACTTTGAGCTAGAGTCACCAAACTTTGAAGGAAGAAAGCTTTTTGGCATCCCCATCTGCACCAGACAATCTTTGAGACAGCGTACACCCCTGCCGTATCCGCACCCCATTGCAATCTGGTCTCTTTTTATCGGTTTTAAAACTGGTAAGGGTATACCGCAGTCGGTTGCGTCCGACTGCAACGTTTCAACTTGCTTTTTTTTTTTAAAAAGGCTTTTGAATATATTTTAAATAAATATAATAATAATATAATAATGATAAATAAAGATAAGTCCCAAATTTGTGACCAAAATTAAAGTTAATTTAATTCAATATTTAAGTTTGGTTTTGAGTTAGTTGTGCGAGCTCAACTACATGTACAACACAAAATAGCACTAAATCCGTGTGTACTGAGCGAAGTAATACACTTTATAAATTATATGTTCATATTTGATGACGTTTAAGTTTGCCAGCGCATCATTTACGTTAATGTTCGTGTATCCCACTAATTAGCTTATAGCCTACTTCCACTGCTCAGTTAATCTGTTAACAGTCAGTTAACAGTAACTGAGGTTCAGTTTCCATGTATTCTCCCATAAGAAATTAACTGAAGTTTAACTGACCGTAAATATTAACTGAGGAATAACTGAAGGGAAACCAGTTCATTTGAACACTTGTTCGATTAAACATCGCGATGTTTCGACGGTTGAAAAGGTAAGCGCAAATTTGTATATTTTTAAAATAATTAATATACTTCGTTTTTAGAAGTCTGGCGGTGCAACATCGAAGTGGCAGCTATTTGATAGGGTGCATTGCTTATTGAAGGTTACATCGACCAAAAAACAGGAAGTTTAATTTAATATTACAGTACGGCCTCGCTTAACGCAACCTATTAGAATTTGGCCTGTTGCGAAAATTGAGGTGGTTGCGAGAACCGAGGGATAATCTTTTGCTGGCTACGAGACCTATTTCTAAAAGTAGAGGCATTTTCTTATCATTTAAATCAAAGTAAATCGAGTTTATCTGCAAGGATTTTGTTTTAATTTATTAAGTTTTTGATAAAATTAGAAATTGTGGTCTGTACTTTGTATGATTTCCTTAGAAAGTTGCGTAAAATGAGGTAAATTTTTTTCAAGTTAAGAACTTTGGTGTTGCGATTATCGAGGAGTTGCGTTTAACGAGGGTTGCGTTGAGCGAGGTCGTACTGTATTTTAATATGATTAATATATTCAGTATTATTCGCTAGAGCCTGCACCGGTTGAAATTTTGGACGACATTTCATCGACGTATGCTTAGAGCGTTGCTGTATTGAAGCTATCCTTCCAGTGGAGCGGTCTGTTTCAGAGCGCAAAGCGCCGGCGTTTGGGAAGCAACCGGCACGCCATTAGAGGAAGCTACTATACAAGCTTCCACTGAAGAATGGAAAAAAAACCCTTGCTGACATTGTCATTGGTGAATGAAGCGTTGAGGAAAATTTTATATGTTTAATAAAGTGTAATTTGTTAAGCTTTGTATAAGCATTTAAGGCTGCAAATCTCACAAGTAAGAAGGCTCTAGTCGGAGTGCCCGACTAGAAAATACCCTGAACCCAGTTACAATAAATATTTTACTCCTTGCGCCCTTAAAGTATGCTTCAAATAATGATCAATTTAAACAACACTTAAATCTGACTTAACTTTACGATATCTCCGGTGTTTCTTAACCGATTTGGACGAAATTTTGACATAAGTTCTATCATTACCCATTTTTTCAATGCCCATTTTTACATTTTTCAAATTCGATTTTTTTGTTATCGACTCTATGTGTATGTCGGAAACCAGAATTGTTATCGATAATTTGAAACAAACTCATGGTATAGGAGAACATATATTCCAAACCTGAAACCTCTAGCTCTTGTCGTCTCTGAGATCTACGCGTTCATACAGACGGACAGACGGACGGACAGACAGACCGACAGACGGACGGACAGACGGACATGGACATATCGACTTGGCTTTTGATGCTGATCAAGAATATATATGCTTTATGGGGTCGGAGACGCTACCTTCTGCCTGTTACATACTTTTGCACAAAACCATTATAACCTGATTTACCCATTTTATAGGTTCAGGTTATAAAAAGGCATCTATGATGGACATATCTTTGACTAAACAAATAAGAAGGCTCTAGTCGGGAGAGCCAGACTAAAAGATACCCTGAACCCATTTCTAAAAAATTATACTCCATGTGCCCTAAAAGTATGCTTCACATAAAAGTCAATTGAAACAAAACTTAAATCTGACTTAACTTTACGATATCTCCGGTATTTCTTAACCGATTTGGACGAAATTTTGACATAAGTTCTATCATTACCCATTTTTTTCAAATTCGATTTTTTTGTAATCGACTCTATGTGTATATCGGAAACCAGAATTGTTATCGATAATTTGAAACAAACTTGTTCTGCTCATGGTATAGGAGAACATATATTCCAAACCTGAGGTCTCTAGCTCTTGTAGTCTCTGAGATCTACGCGTTCATACAGACGGACAGACGGACGGACAGACGGACAGACAGACAGACAGACGGACGGACAGACGGACATGGACATATCGACTTGGCTATTGATGCTGATCAAGAATATATATACTTTATGGGGTCGGAGATGCTACCTTCTGCCTGTTACATACTTTTGCACAGAACCATTATACACTGATTTACCATAGATGGGTTCAGGGTATAATAAACGTAGTAAATTTAATTATTACCACAAAACTTTAGTTCCTCAGATGTCACTAGAATTTTAGAAAAAAAAAAACGTTTCGCATGGTTTTTAAATGCCGTCTTAAATTTAATTGTCCTGAATTTCTGGTGGCAAACCGTGAGGCACCGTAAACAACGAAAAGAAGGGTCAGTGTCAAGGATTTTGTTGGACGCTTATTATCGCAAAAGGTCAACACTGAGCTAAAGAGATTTAACAGGCATTTAATTAATTATGGAAACGCGGTAATAGTGGCGCAAAAAGTTAAATGCATAATTATGCTGGTAATTCCGGTCAAGGGTAGCCGGGCACTCGCTCACCCGAGCCGTATGACAACAAGCAGGGACGATGTTTTACAAAATAGCCGAAGCTGTATACATTTGTAAGTTTGTACGTTTGAATGTAGCCAAAGCGGGCGGTCTGTTTGTCTTGTCGCTTTTCAATTATAATTGTCTTAACAGAGTTTAAAATTAACAGTGTAGGGGAGGCTGCAATGGACAAAGGCGCTTGACTTCCGGTACACAACAACGTCAATTCATGGAGATGTGGAAAATTAAAGCAAATAAGGCAACTGTGCATTTGAGCTTACCCGCACAGATTTGTTTTGGCATTAATTTGAGATTAAAAACCATAAGCTGACGCGTCACCCAGTAGTGGTCAGTGCTTGCTGAGAGGCAACATTTTTAAGTACTTAACGAACTTAACCATCAAATTGCTGGGACCCAAGAAATTTCCAGCCCGCAGCACAAGCATTGTATCAGTCACTTAGTTCCACTGCTTTTCCAATAGGCGACTACATCAAGTAATGTACAAATGTATTTCGGTGAAGACTCAACGGTATATTTCTTTTAAAAAAAGTTGAAAGTTGAAACTCAACGATATATGTATATATATATATCCTTTAAAAAAGTAAAAGTCGATGTTGGAGGGACTTTGTTTATAAGACTTACATATATATTTCAAATCCATTAACAGTCACAAAATTTCGGTATTTGGTATAAAACAATGTTTTGTTAAAATAAATTAAAAATAACTGTCACAGATCCAGGGTCTAAGTAATTTTAATTCATTTAAACTATCTGCCTCTCAACCTATTATTAAAACTTCCGATAAACATAGGCTTTTAAATTTTTAAAAAGAGCCCGATCTAATGAAAATTTGAAATGGTTTTATGCACATTAATTGTAATTGACCCTTCGATTTAACTTAAAGAAATCAAGCGAGTTCTAGTCGTGCTAGGTTTAGCTTAATTTTTATGCATATTTTTGACGAGACAATTTAAATCTTTATGTTAAATTAATGGTACATAAAAATCAATCAAAAATACATTCTAAAATTTTGAACACATTTATTTAATTAATTAACAAGCTAAAGATTGAAGGATTTTGTGAAGTTAATGTTTTTTTTCCTAATTTGAAACTTCTTGGGGCACTGAAGTTTTGCATTTGAGTGCCTGATGGAAGTTATTAAAAAAATTATGTTGTATGCGTATTCAAATTCGGCTAAAATAACATTTCGGTCACATAAGGGAAAATCTAATGTACATACATATTTACTTGCTAACGCGTATGGCACGCGCCGAATTCAGTGCGAAATGATAAAGTTTGCGAAAACACGACGTAGGCAACAAATGTAGTTTGTACATATGTACATATGTCCGCACAAACATACGTCAAGAGGCCCTTTGACTCCCAACTTGAAACTTTGTCTCTCTACCTCTTGCGTTTGCTTCTGCTTCTGCTTCTACCTCTGACCAGTGGTTGTGGCCGCCGCAAAACGCCGCCGGCTGTCTAGCACGTCGTTAAATTTCGGTCAAGTTCACCTTATTCAAGTTTGTTGAATTCTGTTCTTATTGTTCAATATTCAATGCCATGGTATCTGATTTTATATATGTATGTAGTATGTATGTTTGTAAAGTATGAAACTGTTTTCACATTTTTGCGATACTTATTTGTATATGCATAAGCGTGGACATGCTGCAGTTAAACGCAACCGACTTCGACATACTCTGATAACCGTTAAAGCATCAGCTTAAAACATATTTGAAAAAAAGAGTGGGCTGAAGTAGTTCAATTTTAGAATAAGTTTGATAGTAATTCGCTTTGCGATCATAGTAACTTTAGCTCTAAAAGTGTTGAAGACGGAAAAAGGGATTGGGCATTACTAAGAATCTTATATTATTATTAAATACTATTTGTGAAGAATTTTAAGGAATTCAACAATACAAATATGTTTTAATCTATATGTAGATAAACACTATAATTTTCCATTAATGACAATGATTAGAATGTTCAGCTGACTATCAGAATGTTTTTGCGGGATTATGCGGACACAAGCCATCTTTTCTTAATAAACTATCCTCCTTATATCCGAACTAGGCTCAAATGTAGTGTACCCAAGCAATTACTTTAAAATCTACCTGGTTTTGACTTTGTATAACCTTTCCTCTTATTTCTGTGCATGCAGCACACGTCGCGACGGCTTAAGTCTCATCGATCCGATTGTGATTGGTTTTGTGATCGTTGTTGTTCTTGCATCGTTTGCCGCTTATAAAAAGTCACCTTCTATTTAGAAACACACAAATCAGAGAAAGAAACAAAAAGTGTAAGGAAAATAATTGTAGTATTGTAGAGCGACGAGAGCACAACCATAATATTATTATCACCTCAATGGGGACGACGCGTCGTTTAGATGAACGTCTTGTATGAATGAGCTTAAAACATCAAATCATCTCTATATGTATATGTATGTTGGTAGGTATGCATTGTAATCCCTCTAGTTCTGCTGGTATCAATTGATCATGATTGAACTACTTACAGTGGCTCCCAACTAGCACCTTAGCAGTTTGCAACAAATTTATTTAACAATAAATTAAAAACTTAAAAGCATATCAAGGAAATTTTAATGCAAATTGTTATTCTAATGTTTCAAACATGAATTATGACTCAATTTAATTTTTAGCTTGTTTAAGTTATATATTTATTCAGCTGGTTTCATGTTAATTAGCCTTATGGTATACAAATGAGACCATCAAAGACAGCGAAAAGCTTTACCAAAATTATGATTATTTTTTTCGCGTTTTTAGCGATTGTGGAGCGTTCTATACTTTTGCCGTTTTATTGTGTGCCAGCATTTGAAGTTGTGCATGGTGGAAGTTAAGTATGTATAGTCAATATATGTTAAGTATGTTTCTGAATAAGCAAGTGAAAACATCACTTAAATCGCCTCATCTGCTTATGCTGATCAACTTTAAAGGCCAGAAATGCTTCCTTCTGTGTGTTGCATACATTTGCCCAAAAGCAATTACAGGCAAACCTGGTTGTTGAGAACACTGGGTGGTTTAAGGACTGCGCGGTACGGAACACAACAGTGTGAGTAAGCAATCCTCTGTTATATGAACATAATATTTTTATAAGAAAACGGAACAAAAAATTCAAACCTCAATTTTTAAAAAACACAGCGTTTTTCACGTTTTTTTTTCAATTGTTAAAAATTTTACATACTCATACACAGGTGATTTTAATAAGTTTTAATTTTCATTTTTTTTTAAGTGAATTTAAACAAAACTTACTAATTATTGTATCCATTGCGTGTAAACATATCCTTTCAAACCATATCTTAAGTTCATATGCATGACGGCGACGGCGTTGTTCTACCTAATTTTGTGGCTCTTGCTGTAAAACTGTGGATAATATAGACAAACTCTTAATGCAGTTGTTCGAGTTACGTCACAAAATTTGGTAAATTTAGCTGTTATAGTGTTTATAGATTTATCGATTTTTAGTTATCGATTTCATCCAAGCACCCTAGTGTGAGGCCCGCACACCCCACCTGACACATTTTTTGACCAACTCATAGACCGATAGAAAGATATTTGTATAGCTTTAAGTCTCAAGCTTTTAAAGTCTTTCGAATAACGTTACATAGAGTACGCTGCAAAATAACCCAAATCAATTTTGGCAATATATGCGCATCACAATAAAATCTCGATTTCAAATGAGTAACCCAAGATCGTCAGATTTTTTGCATTGAACTTATTATGCCATTTAGCGTTGCATTAAGAACTGAAACCGAGTCTTGCCATATGTCTATGCAACTCACAACTGCAACTGCGATGCAGCTTAAAAGGTTTTTCGATCAGTGCGTGGACGAAGCCTAAGGCAAGCACTTAATTGATCAGATAACAATAGTATTGTATAGATAGTCAGCTGCGTTTTTTTGTACCGTGAAAATTGGTACAGCTGACCAATTGCGCAGGGCCATTTCAATACAAAAATGCAAAAAGAAAAGTCTTTTATTCTAAACAACATTTAAAACTGAATCCTATCATTTTTAAAGTGAGCGAAATATATGTAAATTATAAAATAACAATTAAGGAAAATATACAAATTATTTAATTATGACCATTTTTTGTGTTTCATTCTTGGGTAGTGCAGCACCCGTTACAAAGGAACCGTCTTCGGTATCCAGAACCAGACAATATTTATATATTCATAAACGTGTATAAGTGTGTGTTTGATTATATACCTCTAGTACCTGGAACTAACCCAGAAACAGTGAAAAAATGTGGCGCTAACAGTTGGTTTTCTGTTTACGTTAAACATGCCAATATATTTTGGGGGCGCAACTCGGTCTTTGAATTTATCCTGTTTAAATGCAATCATGCTCAAAATTGGAGTTGAAACATACCTTAATGCATTCAGAGCCAAAAGTATTTTTGGTACTGTACATCAGCCAAACTGTTATTTATAAGGAAAAGTAAATAACTTATGCCGCCATATGCAATAAGATTTTTTTCCTTCGTATATATAAATAAATATATATATATATATATATATATACATAGATATATATATAGATATAGATATAGATATAGATATATATAAAATTAGTAGTTTTGCATTACCGGGTACACATAATTGATCATCTACCATAGATAGATCTAGAAGGAGTTGACTCTGCGCTACATTATTTCAAGAAGTGGCTCTAATTTTTAGAGTCTAAATAAATATATATCTTTGCACTAACAACGCTACAGATCTGACACTGGTCGGAGTTGACGGAGGGAATATTAACACTTCTTTACAAACAAACAAACAAAGAAACAAACCCACAAGCATACATACAAACGCATATAAATGCGTGGGGCATGTAGGATGGGGCACGGTCTCGGTGAGTGGTCGGTCATTCTTGTCAATGAAATTGAGAACAACTTATCAATAAATTTAACCTGATCACTTTAAAGCTAGAACGTCGAATTCTGAAGTCCGTTTTCATACAAACATACATATGTATGCATGCGACAACAAAAACAACAACAACAACAGATAGACAAACAGCGATGTGAAACGACGGATCTGAAAGAAATAAGAAATTTCAAATCACCGAAGAAATCATAATAATAAAATCTAACTGGATAGAGGTGTGACTATACATGTTTAACGGATTGAATGTCTGCCGGTTGGTAGATGCCCAGTTTGTTTTGGTACACAAAGCAAGCTACACAGTAAATGGGACCAAACGCTAGACCCAGGTAAATTCATACATACCGGTTATCCAAGCATGTAGTAGTATATCTAAATATTTACATATACCCACATGGTCATCAAATCACACATAAAAAAGTGCATACTAATATATTATAATCACACTCTCACTACTTCTTTTGAACTTTAAAAATTTACGATTTCATTCAGAAATCTCGCGGCCAGTTTTCTTTTCGTTTGTTATCTATTAATACCCTGTACTCATAGAATAGCATTATAATTTTAATCGAGTTTCACAAAAAAATTCGATGTTTACCTTATTACTTTAACGCCCTTGTTGAAGCATCAAATGTGATTATCTCGTAGTTTATCTGGGGAGTTATGCAAAAATGCATTTTCCTATTGTATGGCATTATTTTCTATAAGTAAAATGTATTTTAAATGCGGATGGTTGATGTAAGTTTTGGAACAGATTTCTTAGTAAACAAAAAGATTTACAACACATAACCAATGATATCATTTTTACCCGTATTTACACTCGGAAAACATTAAAATAGTTAAAAATTTTATAACAAATGTCTTCATTAATGTATCAAGCCAAATGTGGAAAACTTAAGGATAACTTTTGTATGAAATTTTTTTGATTATTATCCGATTTATTTCGAGCATCTTAATGAGATTTGGGGCTATGAATGAGAATTTGTCTTTTTATCCGAATGAGCTTAAAATCTTTAAAAAATTTTATTTCTTTAATAATGAATTATTTTGTCTGGTGTCGTATAATTGTTTAGCTTACACTTCGATTCAACAATTTTTCGGAACGATTTTGGGCTAACACCGATATTTTAAATTCAAAAAGTGGAATTTTAAATTAAAATTTGAGACTTAAAATATTTAATTTTTGATTAAAAGTGCCAACATTTAAGTTTTTATAACGAAAAATTTTTGACGAAAAAAATATTTATACATATTTAATTTGCCTATACATATTTTTAAAAATTATTAGTTGCCTAAGGTCATTATTTCTTAAACTGAAATACTCAATTTGTCGTCTTTAAGCTTAAAACAAGCGCGTGCGTTTTAAATCCAAGAATTGGAATTCCGGTTTCAAAACTCGTATCCAAGTTTGACAATCCTTAATTTTATAAGTTCCTGAAATTGTAAGATAGATACATAGCGCAGCTAGAGCATTTTTAAAGCTGCCAGTCATTTCATGTTTATGCTATAAATGTCAGAAAGCAGAAACAGCCATAAAAATGTTTTGTTTTTAGGCTTACCGTGAAGGGATTGAACCTTAGACAGATTATTGCGTCGAGTGCCTTGGCTGTTGAGCCAAGTACGAACACATCATGAATGCAGTTAATGTATATGTTAAGTGAATTTGAATTAGCTCTGCTTGCTTGTCATTTTGATGCTTTAAAATAAATTTTAAAAATTAAGAACAAGAGTAAAACTATACACAAAAAATCAAATTTAAGCAGCAAAAAATAAATATGTATGAAATGCCGCTAAGATTGAATCGTACTTGAATAAAAATTTTTCGCACTTGATTTCACTATTTAAAATGGGCACATCTTAAATTTAATATTTTTCATTTAGGTTTAAGATGAAGCACGTTGATTCAAAAATAAATATGCTTTATTATTTAGTATTTTTTAATTTAAAATCTAAAATTTAAGTTAATCATTTTATAGTTCTTCTGCTTTGTTCAAATTAAAAAAAAAAAACAAGTAGAAACGTTGCAGTCCGTTACTATACCAGTAATAAAACAGATTAAAAGAGACCTGATTGCAATGGGGTGCGGATACGGCAGGGGTGTACGCTGCCTCAAAGACTGTCTGGTGCAGATGGGGATGCCAAAAAGCTATCTTCCTTCCAAATTTGGTGACTCCAGCTCAAATTTTGTTAAAGGTCGGGGCTGGGGCAGTATGGGGGCGTGGCATCAAAATTTTTGCTGAAGCTCTGTGTATCATGTCAATAGCTATCCTCATATCAAATTTGGTGACTCTAGCTCAAAATAGTAAAATTTGGGGAAAGGGGGGCGTGGCATACAAATTTTTCCTGCAGATCTATTTATGATGTCAATTGCTATCCTCATACCAAATTTGGTGACTCTAGCTCAAAGTTAGTAGAATATGGTGCAAGGGGGGCTGGGGGCTGGTATGGGGGGGCGTGGCGTCCAAAGTTTTGCTGCAGATCTATTTATGATGTTAATTGTTATCCTCATACCAAATTTGGTGACTCTAGCTCAAAGTTAGTAGAATATGGTGCAAGGGGGGCTGGGGGCGGTATGGATGGGGGCGCCATCCAAATTTTTTGGGTTTCTTCATCTCCAATCTTGGCACCTAATTTGGCGGCTCTAGCTCAAAAGCTGTGGAAAATATAGGCGTTTTTGATTTCAAAATGCAGTGGGCTGGGGAACGGGGGGGGGCGTGACTCTAAAACTTTGATGCCGTTTTTTGGGGATCATTAACAGCTATCTTCGTACCAAATTTGGTGACTCTAGCTTTAACGTTTTTAATAAAGCATTGGGGCGGTTTGGGGCAGCTTGGGCTGTATGGATTGGCGTAGCATCCAAAGTTTTTTTTCCTTTTTTTGGAGATCGTCAACACCTATCTTGGCACAAAATTTGGTGGCTATAGCTCAAAAGCTGTAAAAGAAATAAGCATTTCTGTTTTTAAACTACGAGGGGGCTGGGGGCGGAATGGGTAAGTAGGGCTCCAAAACTTTGATGCAGTTTTTCGGGGCTCGTTACTAGTTATCTACCTACCAAATTTTGTGACTCTAGCTCAAACACTATGGAAGATACACTACCGATTTTAGCGAAGCGTTGGGTTGGTTGGGGACGGCTAGGGCAGAATTGATGGGCGTGGCATCCAAAGTTTTTATGAATTTGGTCGGAGGTCGTCAACACCTTTCCTGGCACCAAATTCGGTAGCTCTAGCTCAAAAACTGTAGAAGATATAGGCGTTTTTAGTGTGGCTCCAAAATTTTTGATGCAGTTTTTTGAGAATTGTTAGTAGCTATTTTCTACCCAAATTTGGTAGTTCTATCTAGCTGGATCTATCGATTTTGCGTTATCGAGTTTATCGTTTTACCAGCCCCCTGGTTATCGTAGAAGTCCAATCTTAAATCTTTAATTTACTATGCCATAGATAAAGACATTTGCAAAGTTTCAAGTCTCTAGCTTAAAGAGTGTGGAAAAATATTGCGTTCATACAGACGTACAGAAGGACAGACGGACAGACACCATGACGGACATTCCACAAACCCAATATACTCTTAACCTTCGGTATCGAGTATAATAAGAAAGAAGGCTCTTGTCGGGAGAGCCCGACAAGAAGATACCCTGAGCCCAGTTGCAAAAATTATACTCCATGAACCCTTAAAGTGTGCTTCAAATAATAATCAATTGAAACAGAACCTAAACTGACTTGACTTTACGATATCTCCGGTTTTTCTTAACCGAAATTTTGAAATTAGTTCTATCGTTACCCATTTTTTCAATGCCCATTTTTACAGCTTTCAAATTCGATTTTTTTTTGTAATCGATTCTATGTGTATATCGGAAACCAGAATTGTTATCGATAATTTGAAACAAACTTGTTCTGCTCATGGAATAGGAGAACATATATTCCAAACCTGAGGTCTCTAGCTCTTGTAGTCTCTGAGATCTACGCGTTCATACAGACGGACAGACGGACGGACAGACGGACAGACAGACAGACAGACAGACGGACGGACAGACGGACATGGCCATATCGACTCGGCTATTGATGCTGATCAAGAATGTAAATACTTTATGGGGTCGGAGATGCTTCCTTCTGCCTGTTACATACTTTTGCACAAAACCATTATACCCTGATTTACCCATTTTTATGGGTTCAGGGTATAAAAATACGATTTATAAAAGTAAACACTTAAACTCTAAAGCAATTCGTACTGATTTCTAAAATTGAACTTATCGAATTAAAACGAATCGTTGTAAACTTGATATTTCAATACAACGAATTTAAATATCTAAAATTTTCGTTTTGAAATTGAGAAAAAAAATTTAATTAAATTTTAGATTTTAAAGTGAAAGTGCTCTGTGTGGGCAATAACTGTCTGATAAGTTTCATTAATTGTGAGTAAAGTAAAAAATAACTGTATAAACAGTGAAATCCTCGTTTGATAAGCCCAGTCTTCGAAAAAGAAAAAAAAATTATATTATAGTTTTCTGTACTGCATGTAAAACACACAGTTAAACGAACTGATATGTTGATTTTTTACCTTTGTACTTGCGTAATAAAAATCGTGTCTATTAGCTGAGCCCATAAACGCGCTTACTTATTTCAAAGTGCATGTTTACCGATCGTTTACCCGATGAGACGTCAGCTTATGTAAATTACTATGGGTACACAAATCGAATTAAGGAGTGGCTGTGGATGCGCAAGCAACCATCTGTTTAATTGCTTGCACTCAGTTATTTGTGTAATTAATTTATTTTCAAACATAGTGAGTAAGACTAATCGACTTTAACAATGGACGACAGAAACATGTTAATTAACAAAATTAACAAAACCAAGAATAATTTTTTAAACAAATAGTTTCGAGATATGTGTGTAGTACAGATAAGGAACCCAAGAATGATCAAACAAATGACAGACCCCGAGCATGTTTCATGCATTCATGTGGTGGGAAGAACACGCTTCTGACGAAGCATCGCAAGAGGAGCAAAAGCAACAAGCAACTTCACATACAATACAAAACAAGTAAGAAGGCTCTAGTCGGGAGTGCCCGACTAGAAGATACCCTGAACCCAGTTGCAATAAATATTTTACTCCTTGCGCCCTAAAAGAATGCTTCAAATAATGATCAATTTAAACAACACTTAAAACTGAATTAGCCCAACGATATCTACGGTGTTTCTTAACCGATTTGGAAATTTTGAGAAAAGTTCTATCGTTACCCATTATTTCAATCCCCATTTTTTTATTTTTCAAATTCGATCATTTTTGTAATCGATTTAATGTTTTTATCTGGAACCAGAATAGTAATCGATAATTTGAAGCAAACTTGTTCTGCTCATGGTATAGGATAATTTATATTCAAAATCTGAATTCTCTAGCTCTTGTAGTCTCCGAGATCGACGCGTTTATACAGACGGACAGGTCTATCTCTCCCGTTAAGAGCCTTCTTACTTGTTTTTGTTTGTGTTTGATTTTTCCACTTTTCTTTCCTAACAAAAACTTCAAGAACAAAATAAAATAATTTGACGCAAGCAAACTGACAGGCAAAGGCACCAAACTAAATTAATACTGTAGTGTTTTGATATCGCCTTGGTTCTCCTAAAAGTGCAATGAAAAACCAGTGGAAGCGACTGCAACCGACCATTCGGTATCGAGTATAGTTATATAAATGTTAAAATAAATAAATGCAAAAGACTTTAGACCAAGAAACTTTGGCGTGGATTGACTTATCGAACCTAAAATTCTTTCAGATCATAGCAACAAGGATGTTTTTATAAAGTTGTTTAACTATTTTTATTCCCTGAACCCATAAAAATGGGTAAATCAGGGTATAATGGTTTTGTGCAAAAGTAAGTAACAGGCAGAAGGAAGCATCTCCGACCCCATAAAGTATTTATATTCTTGATCAGTGTCAATAGCCGAGTCGATATGGCCATGTACGTCTGTCCGTCCATCTGTATGAACGCGTAGATCTCAGAGACTACAAGAGCTAGAGACTTCAGGTTTGGAATATAAGTTCTTCTATACCATGAACAGAACAAGTTTATTTCAAATTATCGATAACTACTAAATCGGTTAAGAAATACCGGAGATAGCGTAAAGTTAAGTCAATTTTAAGTTTTGTTTCAATTGATTATTATTTGAAGCATACTTTTAGGGCGCGTGCAGTATAAATTTTTGCAACTGGGTTCAGGGTATCTTCTAGTCGGACTCTCCCGACTAGAGCCTTCTTACTTGTTAGATTATGGCTTTATGGTTTTGCTTAAATCAGATTGTTAGCCACTATCGTTTCAATTTCCTGCAATATCTGAAGGAAGGAGTGGGTTTAGTCGTCCAATTTGTTTTCAATTCATTAGTGGATGTTACCAGTAATATACCATCCAAATTTAATAACTCTAGTTAAAAGATACTGACCAACCAGTTTTTTAAGGCTGTTTGGGGATAAGCTGGAGTGGATGTGTCACTCGAATTTTGTAAGTAGATTTTTGAGTGATGTCAATAGTTAGCTATGTATTTTCCCAGCAAATTTGGCAACTCGAGCTTTCATAAGTCGGTTATATGTAAATAGGTTTGTTTTATCGATTTTCCCCTCGAAGCTAATCGAACTATTCGCGACTTGGACGTTGATCAAAAGTACCTATTAAAAGCATTAGTTTGTACGCAGTTTCGTAAAAAAAAATGGCTGTGGCCAGCATTCCTCACATTACTATGGGTTGACACCAACCACTCTGAACCACTTACTTGACGCACTGCCTGTCGACGTTTGAATAGGAAAATCCAAACACATATTCAAACATTTGAAATATTTAAATACATACAATATGTGTGTATTTGTATGTTTAAAGGCATGCTAATATTCAGACTTGCATTTTAACACACTTACATACATACGTACATTGTATGTATGTGTATGTATAGACAAATCATATGAACGTACGTATATACATATGGGTATACATATATGTAAATGTATACATATGGATGTATGTATGCATGTTAAAATTTACATGCTCATTTCAAAACTTACACATGTACGCTTACATAAACACACATAAATGAACACACATAAAATACACACATACGCGTCCTCACGCGATACATGCTCATCACAGATAACCATGGCAAACATTGTGTGTATACTAGCATCCCCATGCATATATGCACATACATATACATAAATTTATGTACATATGTAGATACATACATACATAATTGCGAAGGAGTTAAAAAGGCTTGCTCGTTAGTCAAAAACGAAACGAACGACTTTGCGCTCTTGTCACCTCACTCTCACTCTAGGAGTTCTTTTTTTAAATGCTGGAGGCTGGCAATGCAGCCGTTGGTTGTTGCCGAAGCTTCAGCAATGTTATATGTATTTTCGTATGTACATATGTTTGTGTGCTTGTATTATTGTGTGCAAAAAAAGTACACACACACAGCATCCAAAAGTGTTGCCTAAAGGAGTCTTTCATTTCCTTCTACCATGCGTGTTTTATTCATTTACATTTAAAAGCGTTAACGCAGACGCGAGTTTTCGTTTCATTCTTTCTACTTCTTTGCCTTTGAGTGTCACTTGTTCCACCAAAATAAACGTATGTACATACACATAAAGTAACACATAAATGAATACATACTTACATACGTACACGTATGCAAACATCTACGCCAAACTAAGCATATGTATGTATGTATGTATGTATGTATAGGTCTACACATGCTTCATTATATGTAAACGAATCTGTACATGTCTGTGACTATATACTTGCACTTGCACTGAAACTTGAATACAAACATGAATGCACTCGGTTTTAAATGATGAGTGTGAATGGGATGGATTTTTCACTAATAAATGCATATATGAGTACATACATACATGCTTAAATTCATATTTTAAGGGTGGAGCAAAGTAGTGCGTGGGTCCTTAGTATGGACACACACACCCCCCACCCCCCCCCCCCGCCAGCTCCATTAAATAACAGAAGAAGAAAAAAGATGGAGTTTGGCTACAATTTCGCGCTATTTTGGCTTGATAATAATTTATCAAGCCAAACAACAATAACTACCACGGCATATAAAACGTAGCAATGTTTATTTGTGTCATTATATGTACATAAACATGTATGTATGTATGTATGCATATACATATGTAAGTAAGAGTTGTAAATTGTAGTTGAATTTTAAATAATATGTTGATAAGTTCAAACGCTATAGGAACTTAGTTCGTTAGTTCGGTTAGAGAACAAAATGTAATGAACATTTAAAGTCAGATAAAAATTATGCTAAAACAATAAATGACAATCGAAGCTTATTATATTAATAAGGTTGTCAGTAAATCAACCTCAACTTTTAGCAACCTCGGAGCAAAATCTGATACAAAAATCCGAAACGATCGAATAAACTGGACGAACTACAATCAGGGATAATTCTGTAGACAGCAATGATGAACGGTGCGAAAAGAGTGGATGGTACAAACTAGTACGACTAGCAATAACAGTATTTGAGGTGCTATAAATTGTAATTGACAAACAACTTACTTGTGTTACATTGAAAAAATACACTTTGTTTGGTTGCTTAAATATTGCTTTGATTCAATACAAAATTAAGCTTTAAACTTTGAACTTGATAACGGGACTGCATAGTCAACTGCGCGTCAACGTCACTCGCAAAACCCTCAATAAGGTTAGGAAAAAAAGTATAGGAAGATCATCAGAATACTGAACAGAACTGAACTTTGTAAAAACTCAAAATAAAGAGTAGAATTAGCTTAAACTAAAAGTTTAAGCATTTCAATTCAATAGTTTGAAATGGGTAGAAACTTAGATAAATCGTTAAATGCAAATGCAAAACTGTGATTAGCTGCAGGACGTTTTTCTTTTTTGTTCAAGGAGACTATTCAGGTTCAATTCCTAGTCAGGACTATGTTTTCATATATTTACGCCAGTATTCGGAACAGATCACGCAGATCATTCCCAACTTTCAATAGTTTTCGCTCGCTCAACCTAAAATATATCTTATAAGTATCTTTATTTAAAATGTTAATTTTTGGGAAGTGTTTGAAGTCATTGTGATTTCTTGTACATTTTTCTTCGATATATCTTCTTATCCATTGTAATTTCAATAAACGCCAAGTTTTAGACGCCGGCTCCGTACTTGACTGTGGCGTTTAGTTCATTCCAACCTTCCCAAAAATGTTGAATTTGGACTCAAGTTTTTGGCGATTCTAATCCTCTTTATTTTTTTCGTCTTATAAAAGGCTTCTTACTCGGGCATGGTTTTAAAATCATCGTTGAACACTGCACTCTTCCCCATTTCGTCTTTCACCTGTGGAGTCTGTTTTGTTGATGTACTCAGATTGAACATTTGAGCTCTCTGGTGCTGTGAAAATTCGTTGTTCCATTGTCACAACTGACACCAAAACTAACAACAATAATTCAACTGCATTAAATAACCTATGACCTACAATTAAAGTATTTTATTGGATAACCCGAGCTAACAGGTGGCAGGTGGGGAAAGCCAAGTATATTGGGTCGGTCATACATATGTATATTAATTTTGTGGCTAAATATATTATACCTGTTATGGTTTATTATAATGTGAATTGCTTTATGGCAGCCAATTAGACTTTGTTCCTGACACTGCATTAAACTCCGAACTCCGAGCAACTGTATAGGAATAATGGAAGATTTGTTACCAATCAGGAAGATATTGTTTCAACTTGTTTTGGTGGATTTTAGTTAAAATGAGATGTTAAATCGGTTTGTTTGTTTGACTATTTGAACTCTGCCAGACTGTCAAATGCATTTAAAAAATGTCTGGATAAAAATAAAATTTTTATGTACCATGCTTAAAAATAATATTAATAATAATGGATCGGTTAGGTTCGGTTAGACCGACTGACTCTCCCAGGGCAGTGTCACACATAGACCGCTAAAGGGTCTTTATTGGCAGATCCTACCTATTGTGTGTGCTTCGGGCAAAGGCTTCTTAAAGCGAAACTAGAAAGGTAATTCGAAAGTGGCGTAGTCGTTAGACTGCCAGTGCTGGGAAGCTACAAAGCTTGACACCTGCATCCTTGTCGTTGGGTGTTATGCCTAGTCTAGTACTACACTATCCACCTTAGTGCTGCTGAATCCCGTGACTGTGTTTCCATGTAGGAATGTAGGTTCGCAAGGAGATTGGAACTTGCGAGGTATCACTGTAGATTCCCGTTGCACCTTTCATGGCTAGAGTGTCTTGCTATCTCGTTGCCCTCGAAGCACTGATGGCTTCAATAGTGGGCCTGGAAGGCTTTAATTGCCGCCTGACTGTCCAACAATATGTTCACTCTTTAGTTCGTTGTGTTTGTTTTAAGGACTACTTCTGCTGCTTTCCTTATTGTGAATATCTCTGCTTGGAATATGCTGCAGTGGTCCGAGAGTTCGTATGACAGGCTCATGGGTGGTTCGGAGCAGTACACTGCTGCTCTGAAGAATAAAACAGCACACAGAATTTGAACAACTTCTAACTTATCTTGAAAATTGATACTACGTAATTTTTGATAGAAACTAAAATGCTTGTAAGAATAAAATCAAGTTATAAATTGATTATTTAGTTATTTTATTCATGTCTACTTTCCACACTCTTGTGTTTCAGTAACGTACACCCCCTCAAGAGTTGCCCTACCACCAGGTGTATTCATAAACATTGATGACGTTCCAGCGGCTCGGGGCAATGGCATATCATCATCAGGGTCCATCAAAATCTATGCTGGAGATATGACAAAATCAAAGCTCGGAAAAAATCGAATTTTGAGAAAAATTCCCGAGAATCGGTGATGTAACCCTCAGACACACTCTGAACTCGGAACAAGATGGGCTCCAAAAATTTTTTATAAATTAATAAAACACACACGCGACTGACATTGTCCTGTGTTATCGATTACTATTTAATTATTCTAATGCTTTATGATGTACAATATTCTTGGTTTTTTTTTCTTGCGCGTATATAAATTGTTTTGTTGGTATTCCGAATCCGTGGAATTAAAATGTCTTCACCTTTATATTTCCCTTTCAAAATTGTGGCTTCGATGACTTTGTTCATTAATTTCTTCACCGGCTGGTTTATATTCCGCAACATAATGATTACTGATCCGATTTTTAATTGGTAATCCAGTTAAATTCAGCGAATTTAAAAATTTATGATTTCTATTCGGTCTCGGCACAGGTTTTCAAATGAACCGACTTTTCACCCACGGATTCAAATTTAAAAATTTATGATTTCTTTTTGAACTCGGCACGGGTTTTTAAATGAACCGACTTTTCACAACGGATTCAAATTTAAAAATAATTTTGAGTTTCGTACACAATAAACTGGCTTGACTGAATGTAAAAATTTCTAACTTAACTTTACTATCTCAAAATATAGTTTAAAAAGCCAACTCAGAGCATTCAAAAGCAACTGTTCTTCATTTTTATATATTCAGAAGATAGAAGATTATTATTACTATTATTAATATTATAATTAATTAATAATAATAATGATAATCAATAATAATAATGATAAATAATAATAATGATAATTAATAATAATAATCTTTTCATTATTACCTTTTTTATACTAAAATAATGTATGTTTGAAAATTGGCATATACAGCGACCGGCACCTACCTGAGGGGTGTCGAACCTATATAGAAACCATCCTCAAGACTCGCTGAACAAATTGATATAACTGTTCAGTTTGATATCTTGGATATTTTTCGAGTTTATAAGCCTCACACAAACAGACATTCATTTTTATATATAAAGATTGGTTAAACCAATAATGTTGCAATCGGTACGAACAGATGTCTGAATGTCAACATCAAAAATCTAATTAATAATGAACGAATATGACCGCATTCTAGAGATGCACATAAAAACCGTGACAGAAAGTTTTCAAGATTTGACAGTCGGAATAGTGTTTCGATTTTTCAGTGTAGTTAATGCCTCGGTTTGGACTATCGTTATAATACATCATAATTTTCGTTTCACCGCTAAAAATATCTTTATAATTGATATTTCTCACACCTTAATTTTTGTAATACAAATGTTCAGGAGTACTTATGGCGATTAATGGATTGCCGCACTGTTTCACTTGATTCAACCAAGTCAAATAGTGGCACAAGGTTCCACCTAGGTTGGTCAATTCAGAGTTAAAGTTGTTAAAGCGTTAAACCGGGTCACACTGAATATTATAATTCGTAATATTCTTAGAAATTTCCTGTTATCTTATGCAAAACTAAGCAAAGAACTTCGTTTGTGTGAAAAGTTTCTTGACAGTGTCAATTTGTCGATTTTTAATTAAATAAATGTTTTATAATTTCAAGATTTAATCGGGAAATCAGTGCTAAGTAATATTCAAAATGTACAAGAGTGAACGTGGCATGCACTTTTTTGGAGAAACATACGTGATAAAAAAGTTGAAAATATTTAAAAAAGTTTCAAGTCCCAGCATTGCGTTCCAACACACAAACAGCATGGCAGTGCCCCAAAAGTATTTTTAGTGCGTTACTGATGTATACCGAAATTAAAGAGATACAATGAGTGAAAACCGATTACTAACAATCGATAATAATAATATATTTTATACATAATCGAATCTAGTGTGAAGATAACTGTTGGCGTCTCCCAAAATACTGCATCAAAAATTTGGATGAGGCAGCCTACCACTATCGCACTATACATAGTCAAATGCAAGGTATGTATATATATAACAAGGTAGTCGCACTCTTTCTATCGCCCTCTTACTGTTGCCTAACATTTCAGTGCGGACGTTTGTCGGCAGCGCAGCTTGCACTCTTTATAGATGAAAGTTAGCAAACGGCTGCGCATGCTTCATGCTTTCGGCTTGCGTTAAAGCCCAGTTACCCGAACTTGAACTGAACTAAATTCGAACTTAGAAAACTTAGAACTAATCAGTTCAACTAAACGTAAAACACTGTTTGCTGGTTACCCTCAACTCTACATTGCCAGACTACACAATCACCCCAGCAATCTAGCTCATTCACTCCTTGACAATAGTCTTACCACCAGAAGACTCCAGAGGACCCACCCGCTTGACCTCCCACACCTGGTTGACGTCTGATCCTCCCCCCACACTAGCTCCTGATTCCCCCAATGATTCCTTAACTTAAACTTAATTACTGCCAAGTTTCAAGCCATATTATTTAATTATTGCCCACACGGGCAGATCTTAAATAAATCAAACTGAACCCCAAAAAAAAAAAAAAAAAAAAACCCTCAACTCAACTCGATTTGAACTGAATTGAATTGACAACCTGCAGAAAACACAACTTTTAGTTCCAGTTCAAGTTACGTTCCAATTACGTTGAACAGCTGATTTAAAATGGTAGAGCAGGAAAAAGATTTCTTCTTTAATAAAGCAAGCAAATATTTTAAGGATCCGGCAAAAAATAAAGGCTGCTGGGCTAGTTATAAATATCAAAACAATGACAAACAGCTGTTCGAGAATTTAATGTTCAGGGTAATCTGTTCAATGTTCATCTTCATATTCAAGCTAAGTTCACGTTTGGGTAATCGCTTGGCTATCGTGTACCAATTCACCTTCAATTACAATTCAAATCAGTTCAAATTCTGGTAACTGGGACTTTAATTAGTCGTTGTCAATTTCTTCTCTTAAAAGGGCTGCGCAATTCGGTATTTGGGCACAGCTATCACTCGGTCAAGCCACATCCACTTTTGTATCATAAATGGTTACATATTTGCATGTGTGCCAGTAAATAATCAAGATTATTTATTTCTTAAACTCTTGTCATTTATTTTGCAAAATAATAGTTACCAAAAAGGCTTGGTTACTCAACACATAACTCCAGACAACAATTGTTAGCACATTTAGTACTCTAATTTCTAATTAAGTTTTCGATTCAAATGTAATTTAGTAATTAAATTTTAATTCAATTGTTTTATTTATAATATTAATTTGAACTAATTTTGATTTTATGTCTTTTGTTGACATCGTTGGCAATTCAATACATAATAAAAATATAAATAATATCCAAGAATTTATCGTTTTATACAATCAATTGAAACTCGAAAAATAAATCTATCATACAATATGAAAATTATCATAGTTTGGTTGTAATCTATCAATTATATCTTATTGCCAGTAACAATAATAATAACAATAATAATATGAGTAGTGTTTCTAAATCGATTTTCAAAAATATGCCCAGGAGTCTTCTTGCATGACCAGAGGTTGGAGCCACTTAGCAGCTACAAAAACTTGGAAGGACACTTGGACTTGGACAAGCGTCTAACGTTTGCAAAACATGTGTCCAGCGTCATAGCGACTTTAAAAAACAAGATCGGCTTCGAAAATCATGTATAACCTCTCGAACGTCGGCTTCTAAGCTTGCGCACAATAATAGAAAGGCCAATGAGAAGAAGACTAAGTCGACATCATCCATTGGACCTTGCCACCAGACCAAATGGGTACAAAAACAGTTATGATAAGCTTTATAGTCGTATTGCTGCCCAGTGATATTTATTAAACAACTGAAGATGCCCGATTAACAAAACAATAAAATTATTAGTTTTATATTATAAATCAAAAAATAGAGTTCGAGTGTAAGAATTTAAATATTGCTGGTTTTTTTTTTTTTTGGTACAGTGGAACCGTGCATAATGACAAGCTGTTTAATTTAAGAATTTAAGAATTGATTTTATGAACTTAAGTAGTTCCATTTTTTTCAGCTAGAACTACCAAATTTGGGTAGAAAATAGCTACTAACAATTCTCAAAAAACTGCATCAAAAATTTTGGGGCCACACTAAAAATGCCTGTACAGCACGACCTCGCTTAACGCAACCTATTAGAATTTGGCCTGTTGCGAAAATTAAGGTAGTTGCGAAAACCGAGGGATAATCTATTGTTGGCTACGAGACCTATTTCCAAAAGTAGATGCATTTTCTTATCATTTAAATCAAAGTAAATCGAGTTTATCTGCAAGGATTTTGTTTTAATTTATTAAGTTTTTGATAAAATGAGTAATTGTGGTCTGTACTTTGTATGATTTCCTTAGGAAGTTGCGTAAAATGAGGTAAATTTTTTTCAAGTTAAGAATTTTGGTGTTGCGATTATCGAGGAGTTGCGTTTAACGAGGGTTGCGTTGAGCGAGGTCGTACTGTATCTTCTACAGTTTTTGAGCTAGAGCTACCAAATTTGGTACCAAGAAAGGTGTTGACGACCTCCGACTAAATTAATAAAAACTTTGGATGCCACGCCCATCCATTCTGCCCTAGCCGCCCCCAACCAACCCAACGCTTCGCTAAAAACGGTAAAGCGTGTATCTTCCATAGTGTTTGAGCTAGAGTCATCAAATTTGGTAGTTAGATAACTATTAATCATCTCCAAAAAACTGCATCAAAGTTTTGGAGCCACGCCCACCCATTCCGCCCCCAGTCCCCCGAGTTTAAAAAACAGAAATGCTTATATCTTCAACAGTTTTAGATCTAGAGTCACGTAATTTAGTGCCAAGATAGGCGTTGACAATCTCCAAAAAAAGGAAAAAAACTTTGGATGCCACGCCTATCCATACTGCTCTAGCTGCCCCAAACCGCCCCAAACCGCCCCAAACCTTCGCTAAAAACGGGAATGCTTGTATCTTCAAAAGTGTTTAAGCTAGAGTCACCAAATTTGTTAGGAAGATAACTGTTTATGACCCCCATTGTTAGTGAAGAGACCCAAAACATTTGGATGTCACCCTTCACCTATACCGCCCCCAGTCCACCATATTCTACTAACTTTGAGCTGAGTCACCAAATTTGGTTGGAGGATAGCAATTGACATATACATACATCATGCAAAAATTTTGGTGCCACGCCCCCATACCACCCACAGCCCCCCTTTCCCTACCAACTTTGAGCTAGAGTCACCAAACTTGGAAGGAAGAAAGCTTTTTGGCATCCCCAGCTGCACCAGACAATCTTTGAGACAGCGTACACCCCTGCCGTATCCGCACCCCATTGCAATCTGGACTCTTTTTATCGGTTTTATAACTGTTATCGAGTATACCGCAGTCGGTTGCGTCCGACTGCAACGATTCTACTTGTTTTTATATTTATTTTGATTAAAAAAAAAAAACATATTATCAACAAAAAAAAGCATGCAACTTATTAATATAAAGACAAATTCCAGCGTTACCTCGTAAGTTCTGAAAGGATCGGTACAGAAATTTGAAGTTTATAAAGCGATCTGCGTTAAACAAATTAAGTTAGGTGGTTGTTAATGTGTATACAAATAGTGTTTCACAATATCTTTCAGATAATTTATATTTAAAATATACAGATACAATTTTTATACCCACCTTCCATTTAATACTAATTGAACGTGGGTGTTTTGCATATGTACATAAGTGAAAAAAATTTGTTTTTATTCAAACCTACATACATGCATACGTACATATACATACACACATACATACTTAGATATGTACATGTGTATTTGAAGTGTGCCGAGTTTCATAAGCATTAAATACAAATACAAATACAATAACAAGAATTAATGTATGTACATATGTACTTACATACATCCATACATACATATGTACATTTGTATGTTTGACTATGTTATGTAAATACTATGTATCATAACATTCTTAGTATCAGAACGTGTGCGAGTATGAAAATTTATAATTAGAACCGCTATTCATACATAAATGAAATATATATGTTCATATGTACTTACATACATCCATACATACATATGTATGTTTGACTATGTTATGTAAATACTATGTATCATAACATTCTAAGTATCAGAACGTGTGCGAGTACGAAAATTTATAATTAGTACCGCTATACATACATAAATGAAAGATATATGTACATATGTACATATATTTAAATATGTATGTATGTATATGTACATAAATGTAAATTTGAGGATTATGTGTCAAAGGACAGTTCGTTCATACATAAATAATATGTATTTACATATGTACAATATACATAAAATACCCAAATATATACTACGTACGTATGTATATACAATACGAAGAGAGTGCATATTTTAAAAAAAGAGAAGACAAATAACGGACAAGCAAAAGCTTGCAGGTAGTATCTACATACATATGGATGTTTGTCCGTACCTATGTACATACATACAAATGTAGATACAAATATAAAAATACAACATCCGACGGTAGTTGAACCAAAAAATAATGAGCGATGATTGCCATAGCCTGCCTGGTCTACTCCCACACCAGATGCAAACGAACGAACGAAAGAACACAATGGCAGGCGAACATAGGCGCTCACGCTCCCGCACATACACGAATAAAAAAAATAAACACACACACACACACGTTGGTATTTTGTTTTATAGCATCACTTGTCTCGCTCCCGCCTAATTACCACTCTGCGTGGCAATAATTACCCCATTATCTCTATTACACTTTTCGGTCCTTGGCACTCTTTTTACTCTCTTATATTTATCTCACTCTCTCTCTCTCATCTCTTCTCTCTTTCATTCATTGTCTTTCTCTCTCTGTCCCTCTAGCTCTTTTGAACACTGATTCCGGTTTTTTTCTGCTTCTCTGAAATAACCAGAAATGCTCTTAAACCATTTCAAAAGAGACGAGAGCAGTGCGATTTTGTTAGAGGCGAGAGCATTGCTCTTGCTCTTGGGGTGCAAATGTAGCTCATACATAAAATAAAGATACGAATACAATTGGTAGTATGAAATCGACGGTGGAAGCGGCTAGGTTCACGTTATCGAGGTAAAGCGAAAAGTGCCTTTTAAGCAAGACCAAAACATAAAGAAGGAAAAAATAACAAACAAATATATCATACGCAATTAAATTGTAAATGCATAAAATTCATAACTGGCTCAAAATATGATTTTCGTTAAAAAAAACAAAAAAATAATTATCGAGCGAATAGTAAAACTGTGTAATTGTGTTGCAAAATACCGACTGGCAAAATAGTAAACAGTGCATACCAAGCAAAAAATAAACGGTCTTTAGGCAAAAATCTATATTGTTATTAAAAAGTGATCTGTGATTTATTGTTAAGTGATTGTGCCCAACGATTCTCAGTTGAAATATACATATGTATGTACGTATATGTGCATACATATATAGATATATGTATATATACATACATACGTACATACATATATCTAGATTTTTACAATGGCTGTCTCATGTACATGTACATTCATTCATAAACTACCGAGTAACCTATCTTGATATTACTTGTGCATTAAAAAATCAAAAAAAAAAAAACGAAATTTACACAAAAATCACATAAATAAGTTCAATTATATTTACATGTGTATCTTGGGATTATCAGTGCGCTAAACATTCGAGTAAATTGTTTATAGACGGTCCTTAACGACAACTTCACAAACTTCAACCGCAACGCATAACTACTAACACATCCATAAACAAGCAAATGTACCTACCATATGCATATACTCCATACAACTGTAAATGCGCTGTTCCGTTATTGTTGGAGTTGCATCTTCAATTCAGTTCTTGTGGGAACACATTCGCAAATGTGCTAGTGCAAAACATCGATTACTGCGTCAATCCATATTTATTTACATACAAACGTATGTACATATATACGTACATACATACATACATAGAAAAAATAAAAAAAATCCAAAAAATAGACAAGCATGAGAGCCGTCGCATTAGGGCAAATTGGTTAATCTCCATTCAAACTAAAAACATGTACATAGATTGGTGTTTGCATATGTACGTATATGTATGTATGTGTGTACGCGGGTACATAAATACGCACATTGTGTAAAAAATTATTGCAGTGGGTACAAAACAGTAGTGCGACGACAGTCTCAGATTAAAGGAGTGATTGTTCGAGTGAGAAAGTAAGAGAGTGAGAGAGATAGAGACAGAGAGAGCTGATGCGCATTAAAGGGGTGAGAGAGACTCGAGTCGATTACTCTCAACAAAATAATGAGGCACGTGGTCCACAGGCAAAGTACATATATATATATATATATATATATATATATGTATATGATAACAAAAAAAAGTTTAATATATGCATACATATGTATGTGCTTATACTCAGCCATACAAATTTACATGCATATGTACATACATATATGTATATGTATATGTACATACATTTGGGAGTAATGTAGCTACATGTATGCATAGAAAAGAGACAACTGTCTCACTCGTTATAACGAAGTAGTAAAGTGTTGATATTAAAAATGCAAAAAGGTAGAAGTTGGCAAATTATATCGCCGAGAGAATTGTGCAAAAATGCATTATCTAGTCCCCCTATCTCTCTTTTGCGCCTGCAACCTTTCAGCTATAATATGTGCTATACACATACAATACGTACGTACACGTGCATGTATGTTTGTATGAATGTGGGCGCATCATTCCTAAGCTTTCCTTTAAATACGAACTTAGTCACATATGTACATGTACAATACATTCGTATAAACGGCACAAACGGCACATATGCATTTACATATATGTATGTATAAAAATATGATCATATGTATGTACGTATTTGTGTATTTATGTATTTCAATTTGTGAGTCTTTACTTACAGAGATACTTGTAATTGGATATACACACACTTTTAAACATTCAAATTTATGTACATACATACATGCATATATACATTGATTGATCTCACTGTACAAATCGATGTATTGTTCTTCCGCTGGAGCTTGAATCTTTTAAACTCTCTTTTGTAAACATTGGTTTTTTGACATACGAAACTTGACATCTTTAAAAGAAAAAATGCAAATTTCTTGATCATTGTTGTTGGGTCCCCGAGACCCAATGTATTTATTGTGCAACATACATATTATTATTATCACTGGTTTATTTTGCTTATTGAGCAACTCAATATCAATTTAACTATCAATTATTGTATACTCTATCGAATCACATGTACATACATATAATTAGCTATCGTACTAACGAGGGAAACAGCTCAACTTGTGTCGGCATTCGTTATTTTCATATTATGTTGATACCGATCCCGAGTCTTATTAAATCTGCCAAGGTAATTCTCTAAGTGACTTACTCATCGTTACTCATCGAAACAATAGAAAACCGGGACAATTTCGTGTCGGGGCGGGACACCGGGACATTACCTGCAAAAGCGGGACATGTCCCGGAATTCCAGGACGGATGGCAACCCTACCTAAGTCAAAACATTGCCTTTATTGCCTATAACATGCTTGAATTTGATTCACATATGTACATACATACTATGTACATGTGAATCTGCATACATTGTATATGTATACACATACAGTCGAGTCTGGATAAAGTGAACTAATTTTTGAAAGGCCTGTTCACTACTCCGAGGTTCTTCACTATTTCGAGACTCAAATTTTTTGCTCAAAATACACATTTGTGTATGGAAATACTAGATTTATAATCAATTAAATAAATTTCAAAGTAAATACATATGTATTTTTATTGAATAAAACCGCGATTAAATTTTCCTTTTTGCTTCTGGAAATTAATTTTTGGACAGCTTTTTAAAGCAGACTACGCATGTTTAAAGTCATGGGCCTCAGCCCATGCGATAGCCTTATCAAAACAGTCTATAGCTTCTGAAGCTTTAATAGTCTTCATTATCCGAACCTTCAAATTCATCATTCTCAATATGAACTGGTTCGTTGTTTTCGATTAAATAACACACAGTGCAAATAATTTGTTATTGAATAAGGACATGGAATGTTTTATTTAGGTATTGGTTGAAATTAATAACAATATCTATGACTTCTATGAGATAATTCATGAACTTTTACTATTAAAAAACAATGTGAAATTTATATCCGTGTCCCACTGTCACACGTTTTAGTCATTTTTTAAACTCCGTTACTTTTAAATTCCGTGGTTTCGGTGTTATTTCTTTCTTCTTCTACTTAAAGTTTAATAAAAAATTTGTTCACTATTTCGAGTTTTTTGAATTTTTCGTTTGTTCACTATTTAGAGTACTCCATGTAAATTTTTGGGTGTTCACTATTTAAAAGTGTTCACTATTTCGGGTGTTCACTATATCCAGACTCGACTGTATATGTATGTATATGTAACGGGACCGATTAACCGCGATCTTCTCGCTGTGTTTGACCCTTTGCTACCACGGTCAGCTGTCACCTGTTGTTACTAACCAATTGCACCCTCACCCCAAATCAGTCTCCTGTTTATTGTGGCATTTCCCTTGTCAGTGTTTCATTTTGCGCTTCATTTCAGTTTCGCTTTCAATAAAATTGCGATCCCTAATATTCGTACATACATACATACTAGGTGCGTTCCGTATCCGGTATCCTGTGTAGCCAGGTTATGTACGTTTGGCATTTAACGTTTAGAGACAGGAGGACAGTACCGGAAACAGAGTGTCGCTTGTCGCCAATTGAACAGGACCCTCTGGTATTGCGCTTATGACTGTCAAACAACTGCTAAATTCAGTTAATTTTTTTGTTTGTATGTTCATGCATTAACATACATACATACATATCTAATTTCGGGCAGCGACAACAAGTGTCGACTATGCAAACACGCACACATACATACATTCATACATACATAAGATTATAGTATCCTTTTTTTCAGGTGCAATCCAGTTTGAACTCGTACCCCTACATGTTCGATTCAAAGTTCCTATAATATTAAGCTTATAATTTAATAAAATAAAAAAAATAACATAATAAAAATTAAACAAAATAAACAAAAATAAAAAAAAAACAGTACAAAAATAGCGTTTAACACAAAGAAGCCCTTGCCGCATCAACACACAAATACAAATCAGCCGTTCTAAATAAAAGTTCACATAATAAATTTAAAATCATACTAAATCGCAATGTGAATGGCAAACATAAAATACAATGCTGGGATTATTATCGATACGGAGTTGAAAGATATTTTACCAGCCGCCGAATCAGAGCCTACCAACTGGGAAAATAATTCTTTGGAAATCGGTAAGTTTCAATATAATATAATACCCCATTTCTTTATCGAATTATAGAATTTGTAAACATTGCATTGGGTGCGTTCACCAGGAATATTTGCTCCATGGGCGTTTGTTAGCTAAGGATTATTTTAAACGAGAAATTCGGAGAAAACAAACAACTAACCAATGGAAGAACATTTATTAAAAACAAAATACCAAAAGATATAAACATGGGTTGGCAAAGCATAGTAACTGCTACTTTATGCAAAAATAAAGTTGCATAACGTTCACCGGAATGCTTCGATCGGTATCATAGAGCATAATTTCCTGTTGGCACAAACCCTTCAACACTCCACATATCGTTTTAATCACCGGCCAAAAGCCACCTATATGTTATGTCGCGGAATCAGTTAATATTTTTGATTTGCAGAAGCGACAATTAATTGCACGTGCAACATTGCACGGACACGTGCACGTCAACTGTTCCTGTGCTATTTGTCGCTAAATAAGTGTTGCGCAACGCCAGAAGCTTTTTTTTCAAGAGTGCATGATAAAAATCAGCTGTTGTAGTGCGGGCAGAAAAATTCGAATTAACTTCGTGTAATACGTGCATCTTCGTGTGTTGTATAGTTAAGTAAATATGTACAAATAATTAAAGCAGAGCCCTTTAATACAAATATATTGAATCCATAACTGTGAAATAAAACAAGATCATTGTAGTACAACAGTTGCCCCTTTACTTTTTAAAAATACCGTGAACTGTTAAAAACTTTAAATATATGTCTTATGAAAACGAGGTTACTACGCCTTCTGATAGGGAAACCAATTAATTCAATAACTGAAAGTCAAAAGGTCCACAAAACAAAATAAACTCTGGTTTCAATTGTAAAAGGCGTTATGTCTTGCCCGGTAGATCCGCAGGAAGTACGTTTTTAAGCAGCTTCCAACAAAAATATTGTCTTATCTTATTCATTATTTTGCGATATTGATTCGATTTAGACGATCCCAAAGACTATAAAAATATATCGATAACTCAATTTTCGATAGCACAAAAAAATGGAAATATGCGCACCAAAACAACTTTATAAAGAAAAATTTATATTTCGTTCTTATACACCGAAAAAAGTTTTTGAGCTGTTTCCGGGCCGCAGAAAACAATATACACTAAAGGAGCCCAGGATTCTATTACAGATCTTGCACTTGTATGGCAGCTATATGATTAAGTAGCCCGTTCCGGCCGATTTTTGATAATTATCCAAATGCAGCCCTTAAACAATACCGTAGCGAAAAATAAAGCTCAAAAGGTGAAAAAAAGAAAAAAAAAAAAAACCGATGGACACGCCTATACCGACACAACTCGCGATGCTGTTCAAGACTTTATCTATAGTTTTTGGGGTCTAGTTCATATAAATTAAATTATAATAAAAATCGATCTGATTTTGAAAATTATTTTACCTATAGAAAGGCATGATATTTATCAGTGTAGATTATAAAGATTATACACTAACCCGAGTAAATAAGAAATCTTTTTAGGGCATTTCGGACAAAAAAGAGAAGCGTACAAAAGCAAGTGCACAATTAACAACAAAACTTCGGTAAAAAAAGCTAGATTTGCAATTTTAAGTAATCGTCCTATAAAAATTGCCGGAATAGCTAGAAAAATTATAAATTGGCAACACTAATGCGTGTGGATAAGACTAAGGCTTAGGGTATTTTCGAGTCGACCTATTTTGACAAGAGTACTTTTAATTGTTTTGGCACGAAAGTTTGGATTTGTATAAACAATGAACAGTTTAAACCGGTAAACTGAGAAATGTAAAAGATGCGACATGAAATGGGCATTCCGTTAAGTTCCAAGCGACAAGCTATAAGTCATTTAAAAAGAGATTTTTTTCGTAATTAACAAGCAAATATATATACATATATTTATGTACAGTATGACCTCGCTCAACGCATCCAATTTAGATATAGCCAGTTGCGAAAACTGAAGTGGTTGCAAAAACCGATGGAAACTTTTCTGTTGGCCACGAGACCTTTTACCAAAAATAGATGCCTTTGCTAACCCATTAAAATTAAAGTAAATCGAATAAATCTGTGTTCAAATAAAATACTTCCTTTCTATTAATTTATTTTGTATTTATTTTTTGAAAAACTGTGTAATAGTGTTCTATACGTTGTTACAAGTTAATTTTTCCTGAAAAGCTGCTAGTATACAGTATTAAGAGTTCGGGTGTTTCAGGTATGTTGAGCGAGGTCGTACTGTATATGCATAAAAAAGCACACATTCATACGAATACGAATATGCATACGAAACTGAGTTTTAAACCAATTAAAAATCATTGTGGAGCATTTGGTGCTTTTTGTTGTAAAACACCCTTTTTACACGACGATAATTAATACCGAGTTATAATTAGCCAATGACGAGGCAGCTGATGTGCACTTGTTTTTGTTCTTGTTGTGTGCTCGCGCAAATGATTTATTTTTTTGTATTATGGGGAGAGGAACTCTGGCAACTGAGCATGCTTAATCTCAGTTATTAAGCAGACCTCCACCACCTCTTTTCCATCTTGCTACTACACCCACAGATAATGGCAAAGTTGTATGCTTGTGTGTGTGTGTGAATTAAAGAGAATGAATGGTTGCTTGAGATTCTTTTTCCCATATACATACATACAAACATGCATACATATGCACGAGCGCTCTTTCATCTCTTGCCTTGTACCGATGCTGGAGAGAGCCCCCAATCGCAACAGAAGAGCAAAGCAACAGTGCTCGAGAGTCTTGATTGGTCGTTTGCTTGTCGGGCGGGCCCCCTACCGGACGTTCCCAATGTCGCCCCCAACCACCACCCTAAACCTAGCACACACCAGACCACTAGCCGGTGTTGGCGTTGTCACTACATGTTCGTTCGAGCTCATTTATTTTGTTTGGCTGTGCTTTTGCTTTTGACTTTATCTACTACACACACACACACACATACATACATTAATTTCATTCGGCTTTTGCTGGTTGTGTTGTATATGGTGCTGCTGTTGTTGTTGTTGCTGTTGCTGTTGTTACTACCACCTAACTTAACTAATCTGAAACGACGCTCTTTGCGCGTGTTTCTTTCTACCTCGCTTTGGTTTGTGTGATGCTTTCCGTACAAGTGGTAATGTGTGTGTGTGTGTATATTGCAAGTTAATTGCTCCTTTTGCCGACCCCTCCAGTGACATGGCTCTTGTTACTGGCTGCACAACACCAAACATTTTGATTCGTTATCACCTATAAAAGGAGAAGGGAGGAAAACGAGATGATGCGCTCTGACTAATTGATAAGAGCAAGCAATTAACCAACAGACGAAAAGCTTAATACATACATGTATACTTATAAATAATATTGTAAGTGCATATGTATGTATTATCGTGTAAGTGTGCACATATGAAAACATATGGACATACGCGATGTTTAGCCAATTAAAACAATCCCGCAGTCTGCCAACTCGTACACACACACACACACGTGCACACATGCATATACAATCGTATCTAAAATGCGTTCATTGTTTTTGTTGTTATTTTTAACGTTCGGTATCCTTTATACCGTTTTAATTGGCGCTATGGGTGTGGCCGAACTCATGACAAATGCACAAGCAGCACTCCCACACACACACACACACACTTGAATGTGTGTGTTGTATGTACGTATATACATATGTATATGCACAAACCAAGCATTGATCCAGACGCCAGACGTTTCTTTCGAGAAATGAGCTCTCCCTTTCTTTCTCGTTAACCTCCTCCTCCTCCTCCCCTCCACCGCTAACGAACGACAACAGGCATGTAAATGGAAATCAACAAACAAGGAAGTGGCAGGAAAAAATCGATAAGGCTGAACAACGAAATTAAAATATAAAAAAAAAACGACAAAATAAAAACCTTTTTACGGAAAATGTTTTGTGTGTGTTGGGGAGTTGTGTGCCCTTAAGTGTGTGTATGTTTATGTGTGTGTGTGTGTGTGTGTGTGTGTGTGTGTGTGTGTGTATGTTGCGATTGCATATGGGAGCGTGTCAGTACCAAAAAGTTGCCTTAGAATTCTAAGAACTTTTTTTTAACTCAAAAGAAATGAAAAAGGACGTTATAATTTTGTACGAAGTAATTATGTGTACTGCTATTTACTTATAGCAGTTTATGCTATGTATGACAAATAATTTTAATAAAATTAAATTAAAAAAAACAAGTAAGTGTTTTCTTCATGCGGAAAAAATTTAAAATCTTAACCTTAACTTAATAATATGTAAACATCTATGTATGTATGTAATTATGTATATGTGTTCGTGAATGAGCGTAGATTGTGACAATTGTTAAGGGGACTCACACATATGTATGTAACTATCTATTAGGTAACCTACAGTATTCCAACTAAAAAGTTACCTTGTCCCCACACACACAAACCCACTGAAAACTATGCATATGCGCCGTAAGTTACTGTCATCTTTCGCGGCCGCCGTTATATTTAATAGTAAACGCACACACACAAGTGTATTGGTGTAAAAACAAAAACGAAACACGGACAAAGCGATAGGACAGGGGAAGCTACATATATACATACATATGTATCTATGTACATACATACAACGCTATTTGTACAGTAAGATGAAAATGTGTGTAAGCAAAATAAGAAATTAGAGCAAAAGAAAATATGAAGAAAAAAAAAAACCCAGCTTTGACCAAAAAATAAAAAAATAATAATAGCAAACAGACGCGACGCGACGCGATGCGATGCGGCGCGCGTGTAATTGTGTACTTTATACTCCTGAGCGCTTGAGCTCAAGCTCATTCACCCTCGTTGGCGCTATCCCTTTCCAGCAAACACGAAAAAGCGCGCTCCTTGGTGAGCTCAACAACAACAACAGCCGAAACACCCACAACAGACTGAAACTCTAACTGCTGGATGGGTTTGTGGGGTGGGGTGGGGTGGGTGTTGGTTACGGTGACGCTGCTGCTGCTGCCATAAAAGACGACGAAGACGAACGAAAACCAAAACCAACAAAAGCAATTTAAAATGGGTAAGACAGAGAAAGCAAGTGGCGAAGTCAGGCGCAGTCAGCGGCATTATGTATAAATTATTTATTTACATTATATGTGTTGTGTGTATGTATGTATGTACATATGTATGCACGTATATTTAGCGTTGGAGAATATTCTCTGTGGAGGTAAGGCGATGAGTTAAGGACAAAAACGATAAAACAAATATAAATCGCGCAGCATTGTAGTGTGTCACATTGTCTACTGCTTCTTCTTCTTCTGCAAAACAAAGTTTAAAAAAATACTGCTGCTTACCATAATCCGACCTCGTTGCCATGGTGTGCCGCGCATGTCTATGTATGTCTGTTTGTGTGTTTTTCTGTCTGTGCAATTACAAAAAAAAGGGTTATAAAACAGAAAAGGGAAAAATGAGTTTGATTCCCACTGTATATGAGTGTGTGAGTTTAGGATCTTGTTTGAAGCTAATATCAATGCGATATGCTAAATAAAAAATAATTTTTTAGGGAAGCCAAATACAGAGAGCATTGAAATTAAGAGAGAGGTTGAAAGAGAGAAAGAGAGGAAGAGCTTGTACTCGCTCTTTGATAAACTGCCTCTCCCCATCTTTTATTGTACATGTGTTTAAGCATTAATTAAAAGCTTCTCCCAGTGCATGCAAACATACATAGCGCATACGTATGTACTTCACTCTGATTCTCTTTCTGTTGGAGCTCTCTTACAATTCACATGCTTTTTTCTCTCACATAAAACACCCGCGCTCCCAACAACAGGAGTGAGCGAGATGGGTTGCGCGTTGAATTCGAATTCAAGCTGAGTGGCGATTATTTTTTGCTTTTTACTGCTCATTGTTTTTGGTTCTGCGTGGATGCTGCTGCTGCTGCTTCTGCTGCGGCTTTGCTTTTCTGTTTCACTCGCGCTCGTTTATGACGCTTTAAAGGGGGTCTCTCATTACCGCTCTCGTTACCGTAACCCTAAACTTGATATGTATGTATTAAGGCGAAGGGGTAGCTTATAGTAGCAGCTCTGAGGATGAGATGACACACACCAGCAGCGGTGCATAGGCGTGGCTCCGATTGCGGCTCAGACTGCCTGGCTGGGTAATGCATTACAATTGACTGTTCGTTCGTTCGTTCGCTCGATGTCAGACACTCTCGGTACTCTGCCCTTGTCTCGTAATTATTTGCATTTCAAAATTTTAGGTACAGTTGCAAAAATATGCATACATATAATGCATATATATACAAACAAACATACATACATACATACATACATATGTATTTATTTGTTTATGTATGTATTTAATGTATTAATATATGTTCATTTTAAAAGCGAAGTTCGTATTTAATCATATTGTCCACCCCCCTCCCCCCCCGCCAACGACACCCTTGAGTTAAAAATATACATACATACATAAACGCCTCAATTTTACCACCCACTCGACCTTACACATAAATCGTGTTTATATGTAGATCCATACACATACATAGATATTTATATGTGATTATTTATGTATGTTGTAGGAAAGTGTGCATATAAAAAGTAATGTGGGTGTGTGTATGTGTGTGCGCACACATGCATGCAACAGACTGTGAGCGTGTGTGAGGCGTCGCGTCGCGTCGCATCGCGTCGCGATGTGCGTGGAATATTGGCACACACAAACTCATGAATGTGGCTTGCTCTTGTCGCATCTTTTGATTGGTCGTTTGTGTGCGCCAGCGCCACGTCTCGATGCCCCCCTCCCACCGCCACCCCTTCATCAATTCATCTGCGAACTGCTTTAATTAACTTTTCCATTTGCCAAACAAGACGCACTTAATTGGCGCAGGCAACTCTGAAGCGATTGAGCGCTCGTTTGATTGCCTCATTTTCTGCATCTGGCTCCACCCACCACCTGTCTTGGTATACAAGTATGCTGCATACATACATAAACATGTACATATGTATGCTCGTTAATAATAGCAATTACACTGTGATTACATAAAAATTTACATTTAATAATTGACAGAAAAAACCGTAAAAATATGCGAAAATTGTTTAAAATATAAAATATGTTTTTGGTTTCCATTAACCCAGAGACTTGAACTTAATTTATTTGAAAAGCAAATCCTAAAACTGCAAACTCAAAACTGTAAAAAAAAACAACAACAAAATACATGAGAAAAAGCTTACGACGTTTTTGATACCCCTGGGTATGTCTATAAAAACTGTTGTAAATTGCAAAATAAAAGAATCGAGTAAAAATACGTGGTATCGAGCATAGTTCGATACTTTTTCATAAAAAAAACTTTGGTCTCATTCTACCTATTTGACCTTGAATACGCATATATTTCATGATTTAATATTTTGAATTTCCAACATGTGTCCCTTGCACTCTTGGTTGGTCTACCTGTATGATCCTAAGTGCGCATATGGCATCTTTATAATTTATTTAATTCATACCTAAAAAGTAACTAATCAAGGATTTGCATTTAACTAACAGCTGGTCGAAACAGCTGTTTTACGACGATAATTACAACTGTCAAGCAAAAAATAATAATAAAATCTCACTAGCTCGTGTGTGGCTAAATTACGCTTTGCAACTTTACAAGGACTTGTGAATACCCCAAATAAGATTATTTTTTTTTGGTAAAAAGTGCTTAGGTGGCATTGAATCCTGTAATCAATGTTTTATGTCTTAAATTTGACAACTGCAATGAAACTAATTATTAATGTATATAAAAGTAGGAGAGTTATACATAAGTTACTGTCGATACCTTCATGTTATGATGCAAAACTGTATTACGCTGTAACGTTAATATGTAATGTAACATACATGTCTGTAAAAGGGCGGCAGTTCGTATTCTGTAGACAGCAAGAGCAGTCGATCGCGAATATATAAATAAATAAAGTGATAGAATTAAACTAAATATCAGACGTCTTCAATATGTATATCATATAATTATCCTTTTTTATACCCTGAACCCATAAAATGGGTAAATCAGGGTATAATGGTTTTGTGCAAAAGTATGTAACAGGCAGAAGGAAGCATCTCCGACCCCATAAAGTATATATATTCTTGATCAGTATCAATAGCCGAGTCGATATGGCCATGTCCGTCTGTCCGTCCGTCTGTCCGTCTGTCTGTCTGTCCGTCTGTCCGTCTGTATGAACGCGTAGATCTCAGAGACTACAAGAGCTAGAGACTTCAGATTTTGAATATAAGTTCTCGTATACCATAAGCAGAACAAGTTTGCTTCAAATTATCGATAACTACTCTGGTTTTCGATATACACATGAAATCGATAACAAAAAATATCGAATTTGGAAAATGTAAAAATGGGGGATGGTGTAATGGGTAACGATAAAACTTTTCTCAAAATTTCGTCCAAATCGGTTTTGAAACACCGGAGTTATCGTAAAGTTAAGTCAGTTATGAGTTTTGTTTAAACTTTAAAGTGATCATTATTTGAAGCATACTTTTAGGCCGCAAGGACTGCAACTGGGTTCAGGGTATCTTCTGGTCGGGCTATCCCGACTAGAGCCTTCTTACTTGTTTAAATTATAAATCCGTCTTCACGCATAATTCCGAATGGGATATACAATTTTTCAGCTCTGTTTTTTCACCCAAGTTTACAAGTGGCGATTGAGATATGCAGATAATTAGTTTTTTCCCCAGATGTTGAGCAATAAATTGAGCAACTCTTTCTCAGTTGGTCTTGTCTTTCCCCTACTGTACTTTCAGTATTCAATTTTTATTTGCTATTTAATTGGATTTTTTTTGATCCTCGCAACAAACATTATACAATTATCGGTTTTTGACAACCAAAAATTGCTCTTTTATATATTATATACAATGTAGGCATTTTGTCTATAAAAAGTTTGAATTTATATTGATCAGCAGTGAAAATTTGATTGAAATCGATTGGGAAACACGGAAGACATCACTGATTGATTGATTGACACGACATTAATTGATATATGCACTAAGTTTCTTGAGCCAAACGAAAATTGTCATCTAAACACCTTCACGTGATTCGAGAAAAAGGTTCAATGGATGCTAACCATAAATGATTGAGACAGCATTAGACAACTACCTAAGAAGATTAAGTAGCTTTTAACATGGTCGAGTAGCTCACAGCTTCAAGGGTGGCTGTGTTCTGTGCTCTACCCAGGACATAGTAGATCAGGTCAAACCCGATTCTCCCGAATCGCAAACAGAATGAAAAAGCAGATAATACTGCTAAGACCAACTGATTAACGACAAGCGCATTCTAGTTATGGAATTGTACGCTTTAGCCAATAAAATTTTTGAATTTACTACTTTTCATATATGTATGTATGTATGTATGTATGTACATACATGTAGTAAATTCTGATTGTAAAATTCACAATTTTCATAGTCATCTTCATTAGTGTGAATTTTATTAATAAGATTGAATTATTATTATTGTTTGCTAATGTAGACCATGGCGCTGGGCTGAATGAAGCCTTTATGTATCAATAAATGTGTATCTTAACCGGATCGATTACAGCAAAAAAAAAAAAAAAATAAAAGCGACACAATTTGTTAGTTTACAATAGGGGGCAACACGCGCGTATGGCCACCATTCCACTATCGGTCGTGACTGTGCCGGGTCAAGTTTGTCGTGTTGACCGGCAACAGTATTGCATGTTTGACCACAGTTTGTTTTGTGAGCATACCTACATACCCATACACATACACATACATACACACATACTTATGGATGAATATGTGTGAAAGTGTATGTGTTTTAGCACCTACTCCTTCTCGTAAGTGCTCAGTTTTATCTTTACGGTCAATAAAAGGTTGTATTTTTGTTGTTGTTTTTGTTGTTTAAATGTCTGCTTTAAGGGTAGCAATTCATTCAAACCGACTAAATAACGGCCCACACACAAATACATTTTCACGTTCATACCTGTACATGTATATGTGCATCATGCATTTTATTGTTGAGTTGGACGAGTGGTGTCAGCTGTCGATTTTGGAAGACAAACCTTAGTTACGCTTTGAAAAAAAAGACAACAATAAATAAACACAAGTAAGGCTCTAGGAGATACTCTTAAGCCTTATGAGCAGATGCGTATGTACATCGGCCGTATCATAATGCACAGATTTTCTGACAACAACGACAAGTGTTGAAAAATTCACATATTGTGGCGGTTGTTTGATAAATAAATCGGAAAAGCAGCTGTTTTGTTTATTTGCCAAATCAAATAACAACTTAAAATCATGATTTATGACCAACGAACGCTACTTTCGTGTACAACTAACGCCTTTCTGCTAGCGGCTAATAACAAAAAAAGACAGGCTGTAAATGCAAAAAGCACGGCAAGCATTTTAGTGAGCCTATATAAAATGCTTTTTTTATTGTATTTTATTTATTATGTAGTGGAGTCAAAAACTATTTTGGTTGATGTTGAATATTGTAGAAAAAGTACAAAGTTTCTTATACGAATAATATAAACATAGGTAAATGGTTGTCTATGTTAACTCAATGTTACGCTGAGCTTAAGAGAGCAACAAGTCATTTACAGTTATATCAAAGCTTAAATGCCCAGTTACCCGAACTTGAACTAATTTGATCTTGAACTTAGAAAACAGCTGGTCAGTTAAACTACACGTAAAACACTGTTTGCTGGTTACCCTCAACTCAACTCGATTTGAACTGAAAATCTGCAGAAAACAGAATTTTTAGTTCTAGTTCATATTCCAGTTTAAGTTAGTTCTTATTACTTTGAACAGCTGATTTAAAATAAACGAGCATAAACTTATTTGGTTGGTGCAGGAAAATGATTAAATTCTGTTTTTTGCTGAATGTTTTTCTGTAGTATCCAGCGACATTCCATGTAATCAATTTTAACCATATCATCCATATTTGATTGGTTTATTTTTTCTTGCGTAAACAAAAATTTGCGCGCAATTGTGAAAATATCAAAACAATGAATTTATGTTTTTGGGTTGATTCGATACTGGACGTGGAGATGAATGGATTTTAGCATCAACAAACAACAAGTATAGCTTTTTCGCCCGTTATCAAGTGCTCAACATTCATTCCTTCCTTCCGCAATGACAGCCCATCTGTTATTTAACATTATTTGGCGCTGAGTCAACAATGCTAAGAATTATCGAGGAGTTGCGTGTAAAGAGGGTTGTGTTGAGCGAGGTCGTACTGTATAATTGTGCACAAATACTTAATTTCAATCTTCGATATCTCGAGTCTTTCCTAAAACATTTTCAAAAACAAACGAACTTCGTTAAATCGACTTAGTTGTTGTTGTTGATCAAGAAATTCTATTCATTAAACGCTCAAAAACATAAAACCACTTTGCCCCTTTTAACGAGGGTATAAATATCTAAAACTTAGAATGGTGGTTGTTTAAGTTATTGATCAACTTTGTAAAACACTAACGAAAAGAATTATCGAAAATTTGGGTAATCTTGAGAATACTCCTATTCTTTAGTACATATTTTTCACACTCACTTTTAGGGGCAAATAATTTTCAATTCAGGCGGAGCAGGTGGCAAAGCTGCTTGTATCTATCACCATCAAACTAAATAAATATACATATGTACATACAAACATATAAGCATAAGAAAAGTTTATGTGCTTAAAAAAACATACAAGAACGAACCAATTGCAAACGGTCCTCTCAGTCGGAGAGCAACCAGCGTTAATTAGTCGCTGCTGTCGTTGCCACCCTTGGTGAAAATGTTGGGGTTTAATTGGCAATAGCTAGAAGCGAGGCAAGTTCTGCGTGGACAGACGGAGTGGGGGCCGCTTAAAGGAGTCGTCGCAAAAGCTTTGCCATTGGCTAGTACAAGCGTCTGTGGGGACGGGGAAGTTTCAGTGACTGTATTGTTTTTCTCTGGTGATTTTACTCGGCAGTTGATGAGCCAATGATTTAAAAGCTTTGCTCTTTTTTGGGTTAAAGAGAGTCTGCGAGTTGTATTTATATACATATATATATAGACTTATGTTGCTTTGATTCTAAATACATACATACACATATATACTAACATTTACATACGTATAGCTGTGGGTGACAAAATAAAAACAAGTGGTGCTGATCAACTATGATTAAGTAAGCATAGTCCGATTTGATGCTCAATCAATAGTTTGACTTGACAATAAATAAATTTATGTATGCTCAGTGTTCTTCTGAATTTTATTTTATGAAATTTATTGTTATTTTCTTTTATAAATTATATATGCACAGGTTTTAAGAAATTAGCTAACTCGACTGACAGATACCCTGAACCCAAGACATAACCTTAACGGTTATTGTTTGTACGTTACAGTTACGAAAATGCCAGCGTTATGGTGGCTTGACTTGAAACTTGTGTTTTAAAACCGGTTTTAACTGTCTAAAGTTCCCAAAAAAAAATTTTCGATCTTTCTTAATTCCAAATTTTGTTGAAATCGACTCACATATTGGTATTAGAAACGGAATAAGTAATCAATTGTTCGAGAGAAACCTGTACTGCTAATGGCTTAAGAGAACCTACATACATATATTTTAAATACGGAGTCCATAGCTTTATCATTATCTGAAATAGGCGCCATCATATAGACTGTCTGTCTGACAGCCAAGGCTATACTGTCTGAGATGCGTCCTTCTGCCTGTTACGAACGTTTGCACAAAACCACTATACCCTCTTTAGGGTCTAGTCAATTCCAAATCATAACCATTTGTTAACAAGTACGATTTGTCGACCTGTTAAAATGAAAGGTGGGGTAGGTGTCCTAGCTTCGTTCTTAAATGAGGAAAATTTCGATTTGTGCTTGAATTTCCACCTTGTATTGTTGTTTGTTATGCTGGATACCGAAGTTAAAGAGTATATTGGTTTTGTGCAATGTTCGTCATGGTGCCTGTCCAACACCCTGTCTATTTCAAGGGCCGGGACAGATAAAGTGTCAAGATAGGGGTTCTACGCCTACTGGGGTGCTGGGGAATCGATAAATTCGATAACTAAACAGTGATATTTCCACATATTTCTTGCATCCATAAAGCTAGAATTACCAAGTTTGGTAAGAAAGGACATCTTTCAAAGTTTTTGAGCTTAAGCCACACCCATTTCTTTTACCCTAACCGCCCCCAGTCGACACACCTCATCTTGAAAACTGCGAATACTTTTGACAGTTTTGACGTAGAATACGTCTCACATTTTGGAAATGAGTGGTTGTTGGTGTTAGCCTACCGCTTCGAAAATCGTAATGGTTCGGTACAAAACTGGTTTCTCAACAATTTAGTTTTAAGTCAAATTTTTTGATAAAATTTTTGAATTCAATGCATTCTTTTCAATATACAATAATAAAAAAAAACTAATGAGTGTTAGAACTCACGAGCGATGTGTTAACACCTGTTTGTACCTGATTGATTGCTATATATTAGCATAAAAAATAAAAGAATAGTTTATTGAATTTAGTTATTTTTGCAATAAATAAGATTCTTGGATATGAACGATAGCTTGCCTGCTTTACGTATTTTATGACCTTTTGGTACCTGTCCTACCCCACAAAACATATGCACTAGCAACTGATATGCACCTAGCCAACCAAGTATCTTGAGCTAAAAACTAGGCTTCTGCAAACACTTGTCCTCAAAACTATTTTTCTTCCCTCATTATTGCGCTTGAGTAAGAAAACAAGATTTTGTCTTCCACGGCAGTCAAATATCAGTTTTGCTATTGCTGATCATACATACTCTTCCCAATTTTTACCCTCTGACACTTTCTAACAATCCTTGCCATACAGTTATGCAAAGATGTACACAAATTACGAAAGTGTATTTAGTGGTGCCTTGGTACATATGTATGTAAGCGCGAGTTTGCCGCCGACACAGAAAAAGGAAAAATATCAAAAATAACAAAAACCTTGATAAGCAGCCACAGCAAGAAATATATGTTTCAAACGCACTTTCATACAATATGTACCAACAACTTTTTACCGTTCTTGCTGTCCGCTGACCCGCCGCCTCTCCTTTAATCGACGGGCCGCTGAACGAAAAGGGAAACTGAACAAAACAACAACGTGCTGGCTTGTCGTAGTTAAGACGCACATGGGTATATGAAACAAGTAGAAACGTTGCAGTCGGACACACCCGACTGCGGTATACTCGATACCAGTAGTAAAACAGATTAAAAGAGAGCTGATTGCAATGGTGGTTGGATACGGCAGGGGTGTACGCTGCCTCAAAGATTGTCTGGTGCAGATGGGGATGCCAAAAAGCTATCTTCCTTCCAAATTTGGTGACTCTAGCTCAAAGTTAGAAGAATATGGTGGATGGAAGGCTGGGGGAGGTATGGGGAGGGGGGCGTGACATACAAATTTTAGCTGAAGATCTGTGTATGATGTCAATTGCTATCCTCATACCAAATTTGGTGACCCTAGCTCAAAAATAGTTAAATTTGGGGGAAGGGGGGCTGGGGTTGGTAAGGGGGCGCGTGGCATCCAAACTTTTGCTGCAGATCTATTTATGATGTCAATAGCTATCCTCAAACTAAATTTTGGTGACTCTAGCTCTAAGTTAGTAGAATATGGTGAAGGGGGGGCTGGGGGCTGGTATGGGGGGGCGTGGCGTCCAAAGTTTTGCTGCAGATCTATTTATGATGTTAATTGTTATCCTCATACCAAATTTGGTGACTCTAGCTCAAAGTTAGTAGAATATGGTGGAATAGGGGCTGGGGGCGGTATGGGGGGCGTTGCGCCATCCACATTTTTTGGGTTTCTTCATCACCTATCTTGGGACCAAATTTGGAGGCTCTAGCTCAATAAATGTGGAAAATATAGGCGTTTTTGATTTCAAAATGCAGTGGGCTCAGAACGGGGGGGCGAAGCTCCAAAACTTTGATGCAGTTTTTTGGGGATCGTTAATAGCTATCTTCATAATAAATTTGGTGACTTTAGCTTTAACGCTTTGGAAAAAACACGCATACCCGTTGGGATGTTTGGGGCAGCTTGGGCTGTATGGATTGGCGTGGCATCCAAAGTTTTTATGCATTTTTTGGGGGCTATAATCGCCTAATTTGGCACAAAATTTTGTGGTTGTAACTAAAAAACTGTAAAAGAAATAAGCATTTCTGTTTTTAAGGTGCGGGGGGGCTGGGGGCGGAATGGGTAGGTAGGGCTCCAAAACTTTGATGCAGTTTTTGGAGGGTCGTTACCAGTTATCTACCTACCAAATTTGGTGACTCTAGCTCAAACACTATCGAAGATACACGCACTACCGTATTTAGCGAAGCGTTGGGGTGGTTGAGGGCGGATAGGGCAGTATAGATGGGCGTGGCATCTAAAAATTTTATGAATTTGGTTGGGGCTCGTCAACACTTATCTTGGCATCAAGTTTGATGGCTCTAGCTCAAAAACTGTAGAATGTATGGTAATTTTTAGTGTTAAACTAAGTGGGAGCTGGGGGCGGAATGGGTGGGCGTGGCTCCAAAATTTTTGATGCAGTTTTTTGGGGATTGATAGTAGCTATTTTCTCCCAAAATTTGGTAGTTCTAGCTGTAAGGGCTTGCGAAATAGCTGGATCTATCGATTTTGCGTTATCGAGTTTATCGATTTGCCAGCCCCCTAGTTATCGTAGAACTCCAATCTTAACACTTTAATTTACTATGCCATAGATAAAGACATTTGTAAAGTTTCAAGTCTCTAGCTTGAAGGGTGTGGAAAAAAGTTGCGTTCATACAGACGGACAGACGGTCAGACGGACAGACGGACAGACACCATGACGGACATTGCACAAACGCAATATACTCTTTACCTTCGGTATCGAGTATAAAAATACCCCTTGAACCAATATTCAATGATTGTCAATGAAAACTCTAATATATGAATTTAATATTTATATATTGTTTATGCTAGAATATAAACAATAAAAAATGCTAGAATATAAACAAACATGTAGAATTTAAATTATATTTGCGAATCTCAAGTTTTGCTATTCAATTGCACAAAGTTCATATTAAGTTTATACTACCCTTCCAACTTGGACTGTATCAAGCAGATTGAGGCAAATCTCTAAAATTTGTATTTTACAGTTATTCTTTGCCGCTACACCAATACAATCATACTCATCTTTTTGTTATGTAAGGCATAAAAATGCATTTCGTTTTTTCTGTTTAATATATTTAAATTTCAAATCATATAAATATAGGGTGACCACCTGGGGCTCAGGCCATTCCGGGACGTTCGAACACACACCCCCGCCCCCACACACCAATTTTTATATTGATATATTTGTTCATTACAAATTTAATGCTCAAGTATTTTTATTCATTACAAATTGAAATAAGCCATTTAACTTAACAGGCCATACGTCATTACAACTACGTAAATTTATTATTATTTATTAATTATTTTAGCTTACTAATTATTGTACTTCTCAACACTGCCTATTTCTTTCAATTCACTAATATTCTTTTTGTCCATCAATTCATTATAAAAGTTCAAACAACTCATGTTTACAAAATATAATTGAACAATCATTAAGTATTCAACATTCTCCACCAGTAACCTATTTCTTTCGTCTGATCACTGCGAATTTATCAACAAAAAAAACCTTTCGCAATTTGCATTGTGCGGAGGAATTGCATAAAAGAATTCTGCTATTTTCAATACTTCTGACTCGGAAGTTGCGAGTAACAGCTCGACTTTACGTTTGCTGCACAAAACTGGACCAGCTTATCTGCGGAGCCTTTCCCAAAAAACGTCTTCACTTGTCGTGACAAAAACTTTTTCAAGTTGGCAACTTGGTCGAACAAGACTAAATCGTCTATCGAAATGTTTTTCTCAAAAAATTATTCAACACACATCGCTACACTTTCATCATACGAAAAGTTCACGTCGTCTAGTTGCAGCCATTTAAAAATCCGTTAATCATCGAAACAATAGAAATCCGGGACAATTTCGTGTCGGGTCGGGACACCAGGACATTACCTGCAAAAGCGGGACATATCCCGGAAGTCCAGGACGGATGGCAACCCTATATAAATACTATGTTTTCTTTCATAATTTTTGTTGCACAAGGACAGACGTATTCTACAGTTAACCTATGCGCCCGTGTGATCTAAAGGCCCAGTTACCCGAACTTGACTTGAACTGAATTTGAATTGAACGTGAGCGTGAATTGGTATATGAAAACCAAGCGAGTATTCAAACGTGAACTAGGCTTGAACCTAAATATGAACATGAACATGAAAATGAACCGAATACCATGAACATTGAATTATCGAACAACTGTTTGTCATTGTTTTGAGATTATCACAATTGCGCTCGAATTTCTGTTTTCAAAAGAAAATAATAAATTAATTGAATATGGATGATATGGCTAATATATATTACATGTACTTAGTACAAATAGGTTAATAAGCATGGAAATGCCGGAAATGCGAACGCGGCGTTTGGCATTTCGGCCAATGAATACGGATTGGAATGTCGCTGGTTATTACAGAAAAGCAAAATCAAGAATTTAGATGATTCTCAATTTTTCCTGCACAATAGATTGTCCAAACTACTGTTTAAACTGTTGCTAACGTTGTTGGGCAGTTTTTTATCTTGTCATTCATTTTCCTGCACCAACCAAATAAGTTTATGCTCGTCTATTTTAAATCAGCAGTTCAATGTAATTGGATCGTAACTTGAACTGAAATATGAACTGGAACTAAAAATTCTGTTTTGTGCAGCTTTCCAATTCAGTTCAATTCAGTTCGAGTTTCGGGTAACCAGCAAACAGTGTTTGACGTTTAGTTAAACTGATCGGCTGTTTTCTAAGTTCAAGTTCAATTTAGTTCACGTTCGGGTAACTGGGCCTTAACACAGGCTGTCCACTTTATTGGAGTTATACTTCTTATATCTCGTCTGAAAACTGGAGGTAACCTTTTTCAAGACCGTAAGAACTCAGTAAGTGCGACAAAGGCAAATATAGGATTTTCCAAATTTTAATGAGAAAGAGTTAAATGGCATGTATCATATATAAGACTTGAACATCGTTCAAGTATTATGTATCAGCGCCATCTGGCAGTAATTATTATGCATCAGCGTCATCTAGTATTAATTAAAATAGTAAAGCCTATTTTGTTTCATATTCTATGAATATAAAAAAATTAAACACTTTTGATTGTGTGTAAAAAAAACCAGATGAATAATGATTGAAGTTATTTGGTACATATTTGGTAAAGAATTGCTCTTACGTTGAATGTCCCGTCCCGTTTAAATTATAATAAGCAACGAATTGGGCTAAATATATGTTTATAAGGTCTTCATGTCTTTTTTCATACTTGTCGAACCAATTTTCTTTCCATAAATTTGTAGAATCATCACCAACTTCCATTGAATCTAGTTCTTGATTAGTTTTTCTAATTCTATGTCGGTTAGAGGGCCATATAGTAGGAATATATTCAACTTCGATTGAAGCCTTTGACATAGGCTAACGCAGCAGAAACCAGGCTGCTTCTGGGCTAGACATTTCAATTGTGTTCAATAAGTTAACACTTAGTTAGCACGTTGTAGAATGCTTATGCCTCTATTTGTTTTATTTATATATTCCACTACATATGCTGCGCATGAATATTCTTCTGTTATATCCATGAAGGGGCTAAAATTATTATGCCATTTTTCATTTGGTTCTCTTTTAAGAATAACTTTTGGGCGATCAAGTCCTGCCTGTAGAAGTTTGATATAATATTCATCTGGTGTAATATTATTATTTTGATAAAATGTTTCAAAATCGGTATAGTCATAATTCTCTAAGTAAGATCGAATTTCTTTGTAATGTTTCCTGAATGTTTTATAGTTTGAACCACTTGTGGGAATATGTTCCATGCTACGTTTTATTATATACTTCTAATACACAGTAGTTAGTTTAGAAGTATAACTTCTACAGAGTGTGTGTGCACTACACTCTATAGTTTTTTTTATTTTTCTAAAGCTAAAGCACAGACAGTCTAAGATATAGACTGTGCAATTGGCAGTAAATGCTTTTCTCAGGGTGCCGGTGGTAGACCCCTTGTATGCTTCGCACAAGTGTGAGCAGGCGCGAGAGTAGATTTTTGTTCCACTATCCGTTGCGCTCAACGTTCGAGCCAAATGTTGACTAACAACCAATAACTGTAAAAATTGTTATACCTGGGTGTGTGTGCGTTTGTTTGCGTTTGTTTGCATATCTGAATGGAAGTTGAGTTGGCAAAATTGTTGGCTAGTGTCATAAAACTGAAAACATGGAAGAGTATTAATGACCAGCAATTGAATACTGATATTTGGCTGTGTAGGTTCATGTGTGCATATGCTGCACCTTTAAATGTGTTCGTGGCAATTGTATATAATTTCTGAAACAGTCACAACTGTTATGATTTGACAATGAGCGCAAGGGAAAGTGAAACAAAAATCTGCTATCGCGCCTGCTCACACTTGTGCGAAGCATACAAAGAGTCTACCACCGGCACCCTGGGATGCGAAAGCTCTAAGAGCTCTTATTAGAAATTGCACAGTCTATATCTTAGACTATGGCTTAAGTCACTTAATTTGGTAGGAAGATAGCTGATGGCATCCCCATTTTTGCACTTAGGTCTTTTTTTGCCGTATTTAAGCTGGTATCGCATATACCGCAGAAAGTTGTGTCCTACTGCAACGTTTCCACTTTATTATATATTTAAAGTGGTTTGAAATAACAGCCCAAAATCAATCAGTCTTTAACGTTGGTTCAGTATAACATTCCATAGAAAATTGTTATTATGCCCTATAATAGGGAACGTTCTCGACCGTATCTGCTAATTCGAACTTGAACAAGTAGAAACGTTGCAGTCGGACGCACCCGACTGCGGTATACTCGATACCAGTAGTAAAACAGATTAAAAGAGAGCTGATTGCAATGGTGTGTGGATACGGCAGGGGTGTATGCTGCTGCAGGGGTGTATGCTGCCTCAAAGATTGTCTGGTGCAGATGGGGATGCCAAAAAGCTATCTTCCTTCCAAATTTGGTGATTCTAGCTCAAAGTTAGAAGAATATGGTGGATGGAAGGCTAGGGGAGGTATGGGGGGGGGGGGCGTGGCATCAAAATTTTAGCTGAAGATCTGTGTATGATGTCAATTGCTATCTTTATACCAAATTTGGTGACTCTAGCTCAAAAATAGTAAAATTTGGGGGAAGGGGGGCTGGGGTTGGTAAGGGGGGCGTGGCATCCAAACTTTTGCTGCAGGTCTATTTATGATGTCAATAGCTATCCTCAAACCGAATTTGGTGACTCTAGCTCAAAGTTAGTAGAATATGGTGGAAGGGGGGCTGTGGGCGGTATGGGTGGGGGGAGCCATCCACTTTTTTTGGGTTTCTTCATCACCTATCTTGGCACCAAATTTGGCGGCTCTAGCTCAAAAAATGTGGAAAATATAGGCGTTTTTGATTTCAAAATGCAGGGGGCTCGGGATCAGGGGGGGGCGTGGCTCCAAAACTTTCATGCAGTTTTTTGGGGATTGTTATTAGCTATCTTCCTACCAAATTTGGTGACTCTAGCCTTAACGCTTTCGAAAATACACGCATTCCCGTTTTTAGTGAAGCATTGGGGCGGTTTGGGGCAGCTTGGTCAGTATGGATTGGCGTGGCATCCAAAGTTTTTATGCATTTATTTTGGGGCTATAATCACCTATTTTGGCACAAAATTTGGTGGCTCTAACTCAAAAACTGTAAAAGATATAAGCATTTCTGTTTTTAAATTGCGGGGGGGCTGGGGGCGGAATGGGTGGGTGGGGCTCCAAAACTTTGATGCAGTTTTTGGGGGGTCGTAACCAGTTATCTACCTACCAAATTTTGTGACTCTAGCTCAAACGCTATGAAAGATACACGCACTACCGTTTTTAGCGAAGCGTTGGGGTGGTTGAGGGCGGATAGGGCAGTATAGCTGGGCGTGGCATCCAAAGTTTTTATGAATTGGGTTCGGGATCGTTAACACCTATCTTGGTACCAAATTTGGTGGGTCTAGCTCAAAAACTGTAGAAGATATGGGCATTTTTAGTGTTAAACTGCGGGGGGGCTGGGGGCGGTATGGGTGGGCGTGGCTCCAAAATTTTTGATGCAGTTTTTTGAAGATTGTTAGTAGCTATTTTCTCCCCAAATTTGGTAGTTCTAGCTGTAAGGGCTTGCGAAATAGCTGGATCTATCGATTTTGCGTTATCGAGTTTATCGATTTGCCAGCCCCCTAGTTATCGTAGAACTCCAATCTTGACACTTTAATTTACTATGCCATAGATAAAGACATTTGTAAAGTTTCAAGTCTCTAGCTTGAAGGGTGTGGAAAAAAGTTGCGAACATACAGACGGACAGACGGACAGACACCATGACGGACATTGCACAAACCCAATATACTCTTTACCTTCGGTATCGAGTATAAAAATCAAATGTCTTGACGGAACATATTTCGTATGCAGTTAATCCGAACCAACTTGTTCTTAGATATGGAAACGTAAATTCCTATCAAGAATTTTTCGGAATATCATGCAGTTTTTCGTTCCTATGAATGAAATGATTTTGTAAGAAAAAAGCGACTTTGTTTCCATCGTATTCACTCAATTGAATGACTTACAATTCAATTAATACTCAGAATTAACCAATATTAGTCCTTTTTCAACCTCGAGTTCTCTGTGATTCACTTTAGTTATTACTTTTTGTATGTATACATTTTATTTGTGCTGTTGTGTCAGTCAGTAATGTCACTGCGGATGCTCAAAAGTGTTTTATGTTGAAAACACCCGACGACGGAATCGGGTGTTAAAGAAGCGGAACCCAATTTTATGATGCGAATGTATTTTAAGCTATTTAATTTTGGTAATCGTAAAAAAAATTTAAAATGTAAATATTTGTTATCGGTTTCAGAATGGGCGAAGACAACAGCATTAAAACTTTCAGTTTATTGTAATTCACTAGCTGTCAGTTCACCGAATTTGACAAGTCTAAGGATTCTTATGAGTTTTTAGTTCAATTCGATCTTGTGGATTTCCGCCTGATTACCTTTGGTATTGTTTTTATAAAATAACAGCGAAATACACGAAAACTCCGAAGAAAGAAGTTCGACAAATATGCAAACACAGATTCGTTTGGTGTAAATTGGTATATGCGTATAAGTTGTTATTTTTGAAAATTTCAAAATCACCCTAACAGCGAATGAAAGTAGATCCAACGACGAGACGAACGAGGAAAACGAACGGTGATGATGCGTTTGTTTAGTGGATACTAATGCACGGATATGTGTGTGTGTTTTCGTGTGATTAAATCATTGCTTGGGTGAGTGAGCAGCAAGTGAAAGAGGAAGACGATAATGATTCGCCAATTTAATGATAATTATTCTAATAATTATCGCATAACTATCGCCACATTAAATTACACCGCTCGTACAAAATTTTAATTTCACCAAATTTGTGATCCATTATTATTTGGTTCTTTATTTGCCTGTTTCTGTTAGATGTTTATACATACCATTTTAAATGAAGAAACATTTTTTTGTTGTGTGTTAATATAATTTGTTTAATATAATTTTTGTTTTAAATTGCTTGCATATATATATAGATGTATGTATGTACATACATATACTCAGAGAAAAAGAATTTTAAATAAGCATAATCAAAGTTGACGCAATATTTTTGATAATGAAATTAAGAACTTTATTGCAAAGTGCCGACGTATTAATTTTGATGCACCAAAATTTTTGATTTATATATAAGTCACATTAAATATTAATATGAAATATTTCTGGTTGAAATGCATGTATCGACTAGTAAAAATATATGAATGTTTCAACGTTAAATTTAATATTTAATAGTTATTTTAAAGTTAAAGTGTGATAGAAAAGAATATTTCATTCAATTCTACTATGTTTATAGTAAAATCAACATATTTTATATTTAACCTGAATACTTTTGATGCTTGCATACAGCATTGTAAAATTAACTATGAAAATATTGTGATTTATTTTTTGAGTGTATAAATATGTACTTCAAACTAGTTCTATAGACATACATACACACATACATACTCATGCATTTACATCTAAGCTCCTTCAGCAATAATCTCTTTTAATTATGAGTGAAAAGGCGTCTCGACAACATCCGTTGTGCTTGCTTGCCGCTCTTATTGTTCAAATTGCTTTCCGAGTCATCTTCTTCGAATTACAGTTTTGAATCACCCGCAATCACACCTCTCTCGGCCGAAAATCACTCACACACACACACGCTCACACTCACACACATGTCTTTTCTTTTGTCGTCGAAATTTTACAAATACTGGCTACGGGCTTGTAGTAGACTCGAAAAAACAAGTTTACGAGGAAGAAGAACACGATGAGAGAGACCAAATAAGAAACAAAAGATAATTACTATTAAGACTCTTTCCACTTATAATTTGTATAAAAACTTAAAACCACAGACTGAACAACCGCTATTATTGGAATACACTCACTCACGCCAGTGATACACCTGATTTTGATGCACTACCAAAAGTATAGGTACATGTGTACATACATGTACATACATATGTACGACAATGTTATGTATATAAGTATGTACATACATTCATATGTTATTATGAAGAGTTGAATAGTAAACAAATGATATATGTATATATTTTTTTAAACTGTTACCTATTTGTTTTTAGTATATACATATTGTGAATATGTCTGTATGTAACTGTGTACACACAGCTACCGCTTCCAGGACCTTTGAGCTGTGACATAACTACATATCTCCTTAAATTTAATTTTTTTTACGAAAGCCACATAAACGTTTTTAACGAACTGTATGTACAGGCAAACCTTACTATCCAGTGTGAACAATTGATAGCTCCATACTATGGACATAGTAATAATTATACCCTGAACCCATAAAATTGGTAAATCAGGGTATAATGGTTTTGTGCAAAATTATGTAACAGGCAGAAGGAAGAATCTCCGACCCCATAAAGTATATATATTCTTGATCAGTATCAATAGCCGAGTCGATATGGCCATGTCCGTCTGTCCGTCTGTCTGTCTGTCCGTCTGTCCGTCTGTATGAACGCGTAGATCTCAGAGACTACAAGAGCTAGAGACTTCAGATTTTGAATATAAGTTCTCCTATACCATAAGCAGAACAAGTTTGTTTCAAATTATCGATAACTATGCTTGTTTCCGATACATGAATTGAATCGATAACAAAAAATATCGAATTTGGAAAATGTAAAAATGGGGGTTGGTGTAATGGGTAACGATAGAACTTTTCGTCTTTTGAACTTTCGTCCAAATCGGTTAAGAAACACCAGAGGTATCGTAATGTTAAGTCAGTTATGAGTTTTGTTTAAAGTGATCATTATTTGAAGCATACTTTTAGGACGCAAGGACTGCAACTGGGTTCAGGGTATCTTCTGGTCGGGCTTTTGGATTAAATTTTTTTTTTTAAATATTTGAATACAAACTTAATAATTTATTGTACCTTTTTGTATTCATATATATCAATTTATTAACAAAAAAAAAAAACGGGATTGTGGGAACGAATTTCAAAATTTTGTTCACACTATACAAAGTTTGCCTGTATATCATTTTAAATTTTTTTTTTTTAATATTTATTTTTTGTTTGCCTGTATTTAATATTTTAGTTACAAATGATCGTTAAATAAATAAAATTTTATTTTTGAGTTTTGTCGAAAGGCCGCTTCATGAAAAATTGCAACTCTCATATCTCAGTCAGTTATGTTCGGATTGAACAGATACTTGTTTTACTAAAAGTATGTTATGTTTACGAGGAACATCTTTAAATTCAAAGTTGCAATTTGGGTAAAATTCCTAGACTAATGAAAAGTTGAAAGGAAAATTAATGACAAAAATAAATAAAATAATTTTTTTTTTAAAATCTTAATAAAGGAACTAAGCTCCTTCTTCGGGCGATTTACTGGCATATATGCTTACTATATATACACTATTGTAAATCATATTGGTTCAAATAAATATTTCTGTTTGTGGGACTTTCCTGTTAGGAAATTTAAATCTGGTTTTAAATAGCCGAATTTGAGATTCGTTTTCCATCATTATCATGAATTTTATGCAAGTTTTACTTGTTGTCTCAAAAACTTCAATCAAAACTTGTATTAGTTCTTTCGATAATGCTTGGCTGTATCATGAATTTCTAAAATGAGGGTGATACCACTTATAGAACATTTCAAAAAGTTGGCATAATCATTTATATAGTTTAGATTGAAATTTTCAACAACTGCGAAAAGCTAAATAGTTTAATTGCAGCCCAATGGCATTAAATATGTGCTTAGTATTAATTGATATTACTGAGGTGCTAAAATTCGCATATTGAATATTGATTAATTCAAAATCATGATCTTATCTCAATATAAAAATACAAAATGCTTGCTTCGCAATATAATTGAATGAAGAGTTTTCACAATGACCAATACGGACAACATGGTTGTACATGTACAATGTACATTGTACATAACTGCGTACAGAGTACATTCATTTGTTGGTTTGAAGATATAAGTTTGAAATTAATACAAGTTTAATCTGTAATATTGAATTAAAGAAAAATTTCGGACGCAACCGACTGTGGTATACTTGATACCTGTATTAAAAGCGGTAAAAAACCTGATTGCAAAGGGGTGCGGATGCGGCAGGGGTGTACGCTGCCTCAAGGATTGTCCGATGCAGATGGGGGTGCCATACCACTGGTATGATACCAGCAATCTTCTTTCTAAATTGGTATCTCTAGCCACAGACCTTTTAATATACTAGACTGTGCAATCGCTAACAAGAGCTTTTTCGTCTCATGTTTTCGCACTTGGGAACGTCTTTTGGTTTTGCCTTGTTTTGCCTATGCTATAGTAAGTATGAGCTAGCGCGAAAGCGAATATCATTGCAGACATTTTTGTTTCACTTGCCCTTGCGCTCGACGTCTATCTTACGACAAACAAGAACGGTAAATATTTGTTAGTAGTTGTATGCAAGTGCGTTTGATACTAACATATATTTCTTGCTGGGCCTGCTTGTAGTGATTTTTATACTCGATACCGAAGGTAAAGAGTATATTGGGTTTGTGCAATGTCCGTCATGGTGTCTGTCCGTCCGTCCGTCTGTCCGTCTGTCCGTCTGTCCGTCTGTATGTTCGCAACTTTTTTCCACACCCTTCAAGTTAGGGACTTCAAACTTTGCAAACCCCTTTATCTATGGCATAGTAAATTAAAGTGTCAAGATTGGAGTTCTACGATAACTAGGGGGCTGGCAAATCGATAAACTCGATAACGCAAAATCGATAGATCCAGCTATTTCGCAAGCCCTTACAGCTAGAACTACCAAATTTGGGGAGAAAATAGCTACTAACAATCTTCAAAAAACTGCATCAAAAATTTTGGAGCCACGCCCACCCATACCGCCCCCAGCCCCCCCGCAGTTTAACACTAAAAATGCCCATATCTACTACAGTTTTTGAGCTAGACCCTCCAAATTTGGTACCAAGATAGGTGGTAACGATCTCTAACCCAATTCATAAAAACTTTGGATGCCACGCCCATCTATACTGCCCTATCCGCCCTCAACCACCCCAACGCTTCGCTAAAAACGGTAGTGCGTGTATCTTCCATAGTGTTTGAGCTAGAGTCACAAAATTTGGTAGGTAGATAACTGGAAATGACCCCCCAAAAACTGCATCAAAATTTTGGAGCCCCACCCACCCATTCCGCCCCCAGCCCCCCCCGCAGTTGAAAAACAGAAATGCTTATATCTTTTACAGTTTTTGAGTTAGAGCCACCAAATTTTGTGCCAAAATAGGTGATTATAGTCCCAAAATAAATGCATAAAATCTTTGGATGCCACGCCAATCCATACTGACCAAGCTGCCCCAAACCGCCCCAATGCTTCACTAAAAACGGGATTGCGTGTATTTTCCAAAGCGTTAAGGCTAGAGTCACCAAATTTGGTAGGAAGATAGCTAATAACAATCCCCAAAAAACTGCATGAAAGTTTTGGAGCCACGCCCCCCCTGATCCCGAGCCCCCTGCATTTTGAAATCAAAAACGCCTATATTTTCCACATATTTTGAGCTAGAGCCGCCAAATTTGGTGCCAAGATAGGTGATGAAGAAACCCAAAAAATGTGGATGGTGCCCCCCACCCATACCGCCCCCTGCCCCCCTTCCACCATATTCTACTAACTTTGAGCTAGAGCCACCAAATTTGGTATGAGGATAGCAATTAACATCATAAACAGATCTGCAGCAAAACTTTGGACGCCACGCCCCCCCATACCAGCCCCCAGCACCCAGCCCCCCTTCTACCAAATTCTACTAACTTTGAGCTAGAGTCACCAAATTCGGATTGAGAATAGCTATTGACATCATAAATAGATCTCCAGCAAAAGTTTGGATGCCACGCCCCCCCTTACCATCCCCATCCCCCCTTCTCCCAAATTTTACTATTTTTGAGCTAGAGTCACCAAATTTGGTATGAGGATAGCAATTGACATCATACACAGATCTTCAGCTAAAATTTTGATGCCAACCCCCCCATACCAGCCCCCAGCACCCAGCCCCCCTTCTACCAAATTCTACTAACTTTGAGCTAGAGTCACCAAATTTGGACCAGACAATCTTTCAGGCAGCGTACACCACTGCCGTATCCACACACCATTGCAATCAGCTCTCTTTTAATCTGTTTTACTACTGGTATCGAGTATACCGCAGTCGGGTGCGTCCGACTGCAACGTTTCTACTTGTTTTTTTTATTTTTGATATATTTTCTGTGGCAATTGTATATCATTTCTTAAACCGTCTCAACTATTATGTTTGTCAATTTATGAACAAGTAAATGAAATTCATAGAAAATGTTTTTTGTTGTGGGTCAACACATTGCTCGGGCGATGAGCGTAAGGGATAGATAACCAAAAATCTGACCTAGCGCTTGCTCAAAATTGTGCAAAAGCGTATAAGGGCACTACCACCGGCACCTTGAGATGAGCTTTTACTGCCAATTGCACGATCTGTTATATTAAATATCTGTGGTCTAGCTCAACAACTCTGAAAGATACACGCATTCCCGTTTTTAGCGAAGCGTTGGGGTGGTTGGAGGCGGCTAGAGCGGTAGGGGTAGTATTGGCACCAAATTTGGTGGCTCTAGTTCAAAAACTGAGGAAGATATAGGCCTTCCTGATATCGAAATTAGTGGTTTTTGTGTATGCTATTAGCTGTCTTCTCGCAAAGTTTGGTAGTTCTAGCTGTATGGATGTGCGAAATAGATTTACTGATTTTCAGTTGTTAAATTTATCGATTTGCCAGTCTCTAGCTTAAAAGGTGTGGAAAAAAGTTGTTCATACAGACGGACAGACGGATGGAGAGACATCATGACGGGCATTGCACAAACCCAATATACTAAACTCTTTGACTTCGGTATCGAGAATAAAAACTTGAAACATTAGACAAACAACTTGCATTTAAATAGTTTTGAAACTCATCTTAGTTTAGATTTTATAGATAACAGAATATTTTTACTATTTATAATATTTTGAATTGAGTCAAAAGTTTTTATGGTTCTTTTGATTGTTTTGCCATTCTTTAGGATCACATATGAAAAGCCGTTATATACTCTGACACCGAAGTTAAGGAGTATATTTTGGTTTTGTGCATGGTGCCGTCCGCACGAACTCATTTCGACACCCGTTAAGCTAGAGATGTGAAACTTTGCAAATTTCTTTCCCGGGAAAAGCGATAACAGGTTGATACATCGATACAAAACATACACATATATGTATTTCCTAGATTTGTACAGCTAGAGCCATCGAATTTGTTTCGCAGATATATTGCTGGTTTGCAGTCGATTGCGCCCAACTGCAACTTAAAACGTTTATTTTTTTTTTTTTTTTAATTCTGCCATTTTTGTGTGGTGTCGAAAACCAAGCGAAAACTATTGTTTTATTGCAGACCTGTTCTTTATCAATCTTGTTGAATCGTCAACATATAAATTAATTGTAAGGTTTCTATATACATATGAATGCATGTATGGATAAAGTATCTATGCAGCACTGGCTGATCGGTATGCCATTGTCGCATCGTTGCGATCCAATTCTGTAGGCACACGTATGTACATATGAACGTACATACATACGTACATATTTTTGTACGTGATTTTTGCTGGCTACTTGATTGGCGTTGTTCCGTGCACTTGAAATAGTTTAACACCTTATTGTGCGACACGAATTATGTCTGTTTTTTGTTACCAGCTTTTGGGCATTGAACTCGTTCAGTTAATACCTAACATGATCGTGCGCAAACGCCACGTAGATTGACTCTTATACTGAGAGCCCACATTGTCGTATATATGTATGTATGTACATACTATGTTTGTATGTAAGACTTGGTCGCAAATTACTGTACGGTACACATAGTCACAAATGTATGTATGTTGATAAAAATAAAGCCACTTACGTGAACGCAATATTTAATTACTGCTCGAAAACAAAAAAAAAAAACAAAAACCATATCCTAAGAAGGGTTAAAAAGAAAACAAAAATGATGTGGCGGCATTAAAAAGGAGCAAAAAACAAAATGAAATCGAAAGTCGAAGAGTGTTCACTCTGCATTTTTAGCGTAACGTTAGTCCATGGTATTAAGGGACAGCCAAAGTCATTAAATTGATATACAGAGCAAAATTTTAGGAAAAAAATCTAGTTAAATTTCAGAGTCGAAGCTGTTACGATTTATAAAAAAACTAAATTTTCTACAAAAACGTTGCACCGTTAATTATTTAATAATAATTAATGGAAGCATTAACTTCACACGTTGTGCATTTGTTTTGTTAACTCAGTCTAGTCGAAATCTAACAAATGCTAAATTTAAATATAACATGTAAGGAACATTGCGTCAAATTTTCGTAAAAGTTTTATTTTGAAAAGAATGACACTTATTTGAAAGTGTCATGTTTTGATAATTTATAAAACATGTGCTCTTAAAGTTTAAATACTTAACTTTTTAGCCCTATGTGTGTGTGTGTGTGTGTGTGTGTAGTGCCTCGACAAATAATTGGATATAATAACACATAATTAGAAAAGAACTTGCCTCTTCTTGCTTTGTGGTTATTATTGTTGACCATATGGAATTTCAAAAAAAGGTGCATAATAGCATTTGTGGCTGACTTAGTCCAGTCCGTTAAGCAGTGCCGGAGTCAGATCCTTGATTCAATCGGTAATCATATGTCTGAGTCGGTCGGCCGGTGTGTGTGAGTTGTGTAGCATAAATTTTGTTGTCTGGCCCGTTATCTACCTAATTACTTACGAATTAGAATCAATTAGACATTCGTAGTGAACTTTAGATTTGGCAAAGTGTGTAAATGTAATGGATGTTATAAATACGTCATTATTTCCGTTATGCTTTGTATGGTACACCAATATTCAGTGTTTACTCTAAAAATACTCGATATTGAAAAATTAACACAACGCAATATACGTAATTTGAGTAATTTCAAAGGTTCCAAAAATTTCCCTGTCGAACTTTTTTGTGTAATTTTGTAGTAGAAAATTTGGATACCATTTTCGGCACATTCATTATAATTTTTTAAATACTAAAACATACCTAAATGAAATTTCAAGTATGTATGGAGTTCAAATAATATGTATGCTTTCGAACTGTGTACAAAGTATAATATTGCTACATATAAAGTTTTTGAATGCATAAAGAAATAGAATTTTTAGTGCATTAAACTTTGAATTATTTTCATAGGCGTGTTATATGATGTGATGTGCATATGTGCATATGGTTTTGTTTCAGTTGCCCTTGCGCTCGGTGGCCCGTCCATTGTAAGAGAAGCGGTGGGCCAGAGCACTATGGGCATTTTGCCAAAAAAAAAAAAAAACTAGTATTAATTGATAGTTCGGGAACCACGCACGACATGTTGATTCGTATATTTTTATACTCGATACCGAAGGTTCGGCATGGTGTCTGTACGTCCGCATGTTCGCAACTTATTACCACACCCTTCAAGCAAGAGACTTGAAATTTTGCAAATATGTATCTTTATTTGTGGCACAGTAAATTAAAGTGTCAAGATGGGGTTCTACGATCATTGGGGCAGTGCTGCCATAGCTGCCTTTTTCCGGACATATCTGTTCTTTTTTTTAACTTCGTCAGCTGGAAAAATAACCAAACATCCCCTATCCGGAAATCTGTCCTTTTAAAGTAACATCGTCCTTTTTTTTGAATTTACAAAATATTGCCAATAATACGGTGTTTGAAAATAAGGTCATCTCTAATATGAACTAACCATTAACTTTTTGTACTTGTCTACCGATATAAATGCCATTCACTTGTAAAATAATCGTATCGGTTATTGTTTGGTGAATGCCATTCACTTTATATTCGGAAATGTACAAAGCAAAAGAATCGTGGTTGATCCAAGCTGACTTCAAAAATTGGTTGTTCAAAAATGTCATAAATTTGCATTTATGCGAGATTTGTACAACGACGATGTCATTCATTTGTACCTCTTACAAAACTCGTTTTTCCAGCTTGCCACTTTTGCTCTAAACATTTTGTCGCTGCCTTGGTCGAACGCAGAGGTGATTAGCCAGGTGAGCTGGCAAATCGATTAATTCGATAACTCAAAACCAATAAATCCACCAATTTCGCACGCTCTTACCGCTATTCATTCCATTCCGCCCCAGCTCCCCCACCCCGCTGTTTAAAATCAGAAACGCTTATATCTTCCACAGTTTTTGAGCTGGAGCTTTCAAACTTGGTGCCAAGAAAGTTGATGACGGCATAAAAACAAAAAAAAAAGCATAACAACTTTGGATGTCTCAACTATCTATAATGCCCTAGAAGAATGGCAAAGACCATAGATCTGCAGCAAAAATTTAGATACCATGCCCCCCCATACCACTCTCAGCCCCTTTCCCACACCTTTTACTAACTTTGAGCTAGAGGCATAAAATTTGGTAGGAAAATAGCAATGTACGACCCCCACAGATCCGCATAGAAAATTTTGATGCCAGCCCCACACATACCGCCCCCAGCCCCCCTTCCTACAACTTTAACAAACTTTGAGCAAGAGTCACCAAATTGGGTAGGTGGTTAGCAATTGACATCATACACAAATCTACAGAAAATTTTTCGGTAAGAAAATAGCAATTGGCGACCTTCAAGGATTAGCATACAAAATATTGATGTCACCCCCACCCATACCGCCCTTGCCCCCTGAGCCGAACCCAGCGCCACGTTCAAGACAAGAATGCATGCAACTTTAGCTACGTGTGTACTGGTGACAGAGTATTCCGCAGTCGGTTACGTCCGACTGCAAAGTTTTTACTTGTTTTTCCTTTATGTGTCTTAGAGAAACCCACTTCCAAATACACTTTCGGAATTTGTGCGCATCGTTAAATGACTGTATGCTAGTTGCGTTGGCAAAAATTGTTGTCATATGGAGTGTATTATTGAACAAGTTAAAAAGTTTGTGCTATATATATTAAGTCATATCAAAACAATCCATACAAAAAAAAACATTTCTCACAAGCAGCCACAACAATGTGGCACCACCCAGAAATCTATGAACGCAATTGTTAGCAAATCGCCAACTTATGCTTATCAAAATATGCAATTATTGTAAATTTATTATGGAACTTCATATCCACAAAAGCAGTTAAATATTATAAGGGAATCCAACATTTATTATTCATCAGTTCATTAACTATTAAAACAGGCCTCTATGTTAGTCGTGTGTGTGTATATACAAAAGAAGCAAAACAGAATTGCCGCAATTCATTTCTCTTGATTTGGTCACAACTTTTGCCTTGATCTGCTTGATGCAGTCCAACTTAGAAGGGTAGTGTAAACTTAAATAAATAAATAATTAAATATTATAACGTGAGATACTTCAATATTATTTCTGTTTAATATGTTTGTTTATATTTTTGAAATAAAGTATTCTAATTCTATTTTAAAATATTAGCGGCCAAGTTGAAGACACAGCCCATAGGTCAAGCCGAAAGCGCAGACCGTCGATTTTTTTTATTACTCAGTGCTTTTTATCTAAACTACCTAATACATTTTAAAATAAATGCTTACATTTGTAAATCACAGTATCACCCATTAGCCGAGTCGATTTGCACATGCCCGTCTGTTTGTATGAATGTTTGTATAACAGCTTTAAACTCTTGATTTGAATCATAAGGTCTTCTAAACCAGAAGCAGATCTTGTTTGTATTAAATTGTCGATAACTGTTCTAGTTTCAAATTCCAAGTGAACATATATCGGAACAACATTTATTATGCAATAAATGCCGTTTCCAGTTCGTGAAATAATCAAAAAATAAAAATTAATCAATATTTTGTTCAGCGTTTTGTCTGGCTTTTTCGGGCCGGGCCCTTTTGCTTAGGCCCGGGCCCGCACGAAACTCACTTTAGAGGCCCGGGCCCGCACCGTGCTTGTGCAAGCCCGCAGGCCACAAAAAAAACCCGGCCCGCACCTACCTCTAAATCACAGTATTGCATGCACTCGCTCAATACGAATGCACATACACAACTGGCAGAGGCGTTGGAATGCTTCCACCGAAATGCGATTGACACACCAACTTATCCCGAGCGTGCCAATGTGGCTTAGTAGGAGGCATGGTCAGATGAATTTTCACAATACCCAGCTTCTAATCGTGCACTGCTGCTTTCGCGGTTATTTCCAACTATTTGGCCACGAAGGGCTGTTTTGAGGTGTTGCTTTGATGCCGACCAGCATCGCCAACAAGAGAAGCGTTCTCAGCACCTTCGCGGCGCCCGTTTTGACCGAACTGCGCAATGCTGAGCGGATTGTGCGGAGAGGATTGTTAGAGTTGGTCGAACGACGGCGTATACGATGCATTACCCAATGGCTAGTCATAGGTTATAAATAATGGTTTAAAAGGTATCTACTGGTCGGCCTTGCTTAATGGTTTTTCTTTGTGGTTTTGTGATTTAAAAGTATATATGTATAATTATAAATTATTGTAACAAATAAAATTTATCTATTTCTTTTAGCGCACACAATGCTGTGATGGGGTGAATACATAGTAATATTTAATTGGTAAGTTGAAATTAATAAAAATTAAATATTATTTGAGATATATATATTATTTAAATGAAAACCGTCGATCCGCCCCGCCCATCAATATATGTTGTATATGAATATAAAAATACAACGAATTTACTTACAATTCCAACTAATAAACTGATCCATATTTAGCTTTAACATCTGCTTTAAGCGTACTTGTTGTACTCATCGAAACTGGCAAACGAAAATCTTGCTTCGCCACGACCGTGCCGTGCCTATTGTTGTCATTGTTGCCATCTTCTTCTCTTGTGTAGTTGTAGTTACCGGAATAAAGGCCGCGGTTCTTGCTTTGCTTTGGTGCTGCTGTGGCTGCTCCTAAAGTGGCTGGCTGGTTGCCCGTTCCATTCACAGTGTCTGGGCTGTCGGGTTGTTTCGGCCAGTTCCCCCTCGAACTGTTGTCCGTTGGTGCGAGCTCATCGTGAGCCGCGCATTGTATGTTTGTATGAAGCGATACAGCACCAGCACCCGTTTCTCAGAACATAAGGCAAAAAAGAAAACAATTCCTGCAATACAATATATGTACGATATGTATTTCCTTTCTTATTATATCGGTTTTTGTTTTTGTCCTTACTGTGCGTTGTGTCTATATACATATGTATTTACAGTGCATTAATTCGTTTTATTATTACTTTTCACTCTTACTCTTCCTTCTTTTTTTCCCTCTTCGGTTTTTTTTTGTTTTGTTTGTTTGTTAGTGGTGATTTGGTGTGCAGCTCGCTTATAAATTTATGGATTCAAATGTGGTGCTTCCATCAGTGTTTTTGTTTTTTGTTGTTGCAGCGTCTTAAGACCAAAAGATAGGATCGATGTATGTATGTATGTACATACATATGAACATTTGGCCATTCATTGCAAATAGAGGGCGGTAGTGACTGTGAATACAGTTTAGTCTGTATGCATTCTATATAGCCCTTAGCAGCCGCAGAAGCAGCATGTTGTCTCCATTTGGTGTACACAACAAATATATTCATGTTCCATATACCTGAATACTTATAAACCATAGGAAGCTTGATGGAGTGAGTATTGTCACAGCTGGTTATAATAATATCACTCAGTTGTGTTATGTATCGATACTCGCAGAATATGAATGCTATACTATCGATAATTAGAAATAGCAATATTGTAACAAGATCAATGGAGATCATACACAAATGATTTAAAATAAATACAATATTATTATTAAATTGTGTTGTTATTATAATAAATAAACATTAAATTATGTAGTTTCTTATTGACTGTGCTGTTTATAGTATGTAGAGTGGATCACATTAATATTCGGTTCTTTTGTTCAATTTCAAACACGAATAAAATCAATAAAACTAACAATAATTTAAAATGGTAGATTAAAGCTTGTTTAATTACCTTTTCATAGAGGTATATTTATTAAGATTAAATTTTAGGCAAATAAAGAAATATACATAAACAAACAAGTAAGAAATCTCAGTTGCAAAAAATTATACTCCATGCGCCCTAAAAGTATGCTTCAAATATAAACCAATTGAAACAGAACTTAAAACTGACTTAACTTTACGATACCTCTGGTGTTTCCTAACCGATTTGGACAAAATTTTGACATAGGATCTATCGTTACCCATTTTCAACCCTCATTTTTTGTATTTTCCAATTCGATATTTTTTGTAATCGATTCCATGTATATATCGGAAACCAGAATAGTTATCGATAATTTGACACCAAATTTGGGGGCTTGAGCTCAAAAGCTGTGGAAAATATAGGCCTTTTTGATTTCAAAATGCATGGTGCATGGGAACGGGGGGGGGGGGGGGGGCGTGGCTCTAAAACTTTGATGCATTTATATGGGGGTCATCAACAGTTATCTACCTACTAAATGATAAGTGGATCTAGCTCAAACACTATGGAAGATACAGGCATTACCGATTTTAGCGAAGCGTTGGGACGGTTGGGGGTGGCTAGGGCAGATTGGATGGGCTTTTTATGAATTTGGTTGGGGGTCGTCAACACCTATCTTGGCACAAAATTTGTTGGCTCTAGCTCAAAACCTGTAGAAAATATAGGTAGTTTTGGTTTTAAACTGCGGTGGGCTGGGGGCAGAATGGGTGGGCGTGGCTCCAAAATTTTTGATGCAGTTTTTTGGGGGTTGTAAATAGCTATTTTCTCCCCACATTTGGTAGTTCTAGCTGTAAGGGATTTATCGATTTTGCGTTATCGAGTTTATCGATTTGCCAGCGCCCTAGTTATCGTAGAACTCCAATCTTGACACTTTAATTTACTATGCCATAGAAAAAGACATTTGCAAAGTTGCAAGTCTCTAGCTTGAAGGGTGTGGATAAAAGTTGCGTTTGTACAGACGGACAGACACCATGACGGACATTGCAGAAACCCAAAATACTCTTTACCTTCGGTATCGAGTATAAAAATATTCTAAAATAATTACATGAAATGTAAAATATAAAATAATATGTAGATCTGAAAGTAAATAAAGGTTGAAATAATTAAAAATTATACGTTAAAGCTCTGGGAAATTCAACATGAAAATTAGTGGCCCAACATTTGTTGCGTGGATTGGGAAAAACCCAATCAGACCAGCGGTAGATTAGTGGTTACGATTAGATAAAGAATAGAGGATCGATTGTTTTGGTACTGGAGTTGAGGTCTCCAGAGAGACAAAGGAATAAAGCCTGTTATAGTCAGAACATATAACACAAAATGGTTTGTGAATTAAATAGTTGCTGGAGCAACGATCATGGCTAAGGAGTAAAAAGTTACAGCTAGATCTAACTGGAACATTTTATTTTATTCGGCTTGATAGAACTGATGAGTCGATTTCTTCATTAAGTAGATTAGTGCTAAATACTACACCATGTTTAATTCTACGGTTCAACAGGGAAGGAAGATTAATTCAAAGAAGTCTACTTGAATACGGGGTTAGTTCTATCGCAGAAACACAGTTAAAACAACTAAGCGCAATCAGAAGAAATTTCTTCTGCACAGAGTCAATTCTATCCTGGTGAAACCCGTATTGTGGGGGCCACACACAAGATCCATACTCCAGGATGGGACGTACTAGAGGTGTTAATAGCGTTCTATTAAACTCTTTGAACCACTGCTTGATGAAGCCAAGAACATTTATGGCCTTATTGACCATCGACGATAAGTGAGAATCAAATTTTAATTTGCTATCAAGAGTGATGCCTGATGATGATGGTGAAGCATCGAGCAAGTTGTGACTAGTATGAGGAGTACCTCTACAAAAGGACATGATTTTACATATTGAACAATTTAAATTTAGTAAGCTATAACGGCATCAGGCCGACAGTGCACCCAAGTCCGAGTGTAGTAAGTTACATAGAGAAGCATCTCTTAGGTGAAACATAGCTTTACATCATCAGCAAACATATAAACAAGAGAGTTAGTAATATCAGCAGGAAGATCGTTAATAAAGGATTAAATAGCAATGGTCCCAGGTGACTCCCCTGAGGAACACCAGAGGTAACAAGAATAGATTTGGATACAGAAGATGTAAAAACTACTTTTTGTGTTCGGTCCCACAAGTACTCAGAAAGCCCCGACAAGATATTTGCTGGAAATCCAATAATATTTAATTTTTGAAGCAACAAAGAATGACTAACAGAATCAAATGCTTTACTTAAATCTGTATAAACGACGCACAGTGGCGCTTTTTCTGGTTTTGCGTTGCACAAATAAAAAAAATTTTTTTGCCTTTACAAAATATTGAATGAATTTATTTTATAGGAAATTCTTCAAAGATTTAAAATCTGCTAACTATAGTACAACCTGATATTTTTTAGAAGATATAGCCCTTTAAAGTTGTCTGATTTTAAGTGTTCAAAAAAATCACAATTTGAGGTAATTTAGTCGTCTTTCAGATAAAAAATCTCAAAAACTAGGAAACGGGTCTTCATTAATTCTATCAAAAGATATATTTGTAAAAAAAAAATCAATCAACAAATTGTACTGTTTGCTTTGAGTTTGGCCGGGTAAATCGATATTTACCAACTATCCATTTTTTCGCTATTTCTCAACTTTGATGGAAAATAAAAAAAATCTATAAAATTCTATTCTAGGTAAAATAGTTAAAAAAGACATAGTTCTAAAAATGTGCTGCGTGTATTTCTGGGCTATTTATCTTATATAACCGTGAATAGTCATTCTTATTGTTATTGGTACGTTCGTTATTGTTAAGATACATCATATTTGTTTTTCTTTCGAAATGCTTACCTGAGATCATTTGTCCCCAAATTCAGGTGCACTTATAGGATATACAAATAAACTACCAGGTACGCACTAAATATAGACATTGAGTTGGCGTACAAGAAGTCTTACAACCCATACAGGCAGGCACAAATCTTATTCGGATACGTGCGTACTATCTAAATTGCATAAATTGACCTAAGCCCTAATGTATAGAGGTAATAATTTAATTTTGACGCCTGGAGGCATAACCCTTTTCATAAAACCATAATGTAAACCGTTAATGTATAAAGTAATAATAAATGTTTTTAACTGCAAGGAAAAAGTTGTTTCCGGAAAATATAGAGAATATGCTTCGAAGACTGCATCGCTTTTTCCAGAACTATATCGACAGAAAAAGTTATCCCCGACAGTCCATAAAAAAGTGGCACGTGGCAAAGATTTAATTGAGGATAAGTCTTTGCCAATCGGAGAATTTTCTGAAGAAGCTCAGGAGTCCTTTAATTAATTTTATAAAGAATAAAGATCGCTGAACACTTTCAACGCATCTAGGGTGAGACAAAATGAGGACCTTTTCAACATGTTAGCAGCATTTTCCGATCCACTTATTTCAACACTGCGGCATGTAAAGTCAAGAAAAGACTTAGAAAATATTTATAGTTCAGAAATAATTAGTCTTTTTGATCTGCTGTAGATTGTAGGCAATATTTTACAAAAAATTAAAAATAAAAAAAATTTTTGCTGCAGATCTGTTTATGACGTCAATTGATATCCTCCCACCAAGTTTGGTGACTATAGCTCAAAATTAGTAAAATATGGTGAACGGGTGATTGGGGGCGGTATGGGTGGGGGGATAACATACCCAAATTTTTTGAGTTTCTTCATCACCAATCTTGGCTCTAGTTTAAAAGCTGTGGAAGATATAGGCATTTCTGTTTTTCAACTGCAGGGGAACGGAGGAGGCCGGTTCCAAAACTTTGATGCAGTTTTTTTTGAGTCGTTAACAGTTATCTTACCTACCAAATTTGGCAACTATAGCTCAAACACTGTGGAAGATACACGCATTAATGTTTTTAGCGATGCCTTGGGGTGGTTGGGGGCGTCTAGTGCAGAAAGGATGGGCGTGGCATCCAAAGTTTTTATGAATTTGTTTGGGGGTCGTTATCACCTATGTTGGCACTAAATTTGGTAGCTTTAGCTCAAAATGTGGAAGTTATAGGCGTTTTTGTCTTTAAACTGCGTAGAGGCTGGGTGCGGAATAGGTCGGCGTGGCTCCGAAATTTTGGATGCAATATTTTGGGAGTTGCTTGTAACTATCTTCTTCCCGGCTTCGGTAGTTTCAGCTGTAAGGGTGATTTATCGATTTAGAGTTATCGAATTTATCGATTTGCCAGTTATATTGTAGAAGCCCAATCTTGACCCTTTAATTTACTATGCCATAGATAAAGACATAACATTATCCATATTCGATATATTTTTGTACTCGGTTCAATGTATATATCGGAAACAAGCATAGTTATCGATAATTTGAAACAAACTTGTTCTGCTCATGGTATAGGAGAACTTATATTCCAAACCAGAAGTCTCTAGCTCTTGTAGTCTCTGAGATCTAAGCGTTCATACAGACGGACAGACGGACGGACAGACGGACATGGCCATATCGACTCAGCTATTGATGCTGATCAAGAATATATATACTTTAAGGGGTCGGAGACGCTTCCTTCTGCCTGTTACATACTTTTGCACAAAACCATTATACCCTGATTTACCCATTTTTATGGGTTCAGGTTTTAAAAACAAAACAGTGTCTTTTAAAAAAGACTTCGACTCTAATCCCAAATGTTGTGAGGTTTGAAACTGAAAATCTGTATTGCAGACATACATACATATGTAAGTATCTACATATGTACCTTTTTGTTGATGTACTGTTGACGAGATTTAATTTTTGAAGCCATACCAACCCATTTAAAGCAACCTACGAATGACTGACTTCGGATCGCAGTTAAATTCCGTTGCATCTTTGCCGAAAATATAACTTTTATACCCTTTAGAAGGAATGAAGCATCTCCGACCACATAAAGTGTACAAATGAATTAACATATCAGTATTACCCATTAGCCGAGTCGATTTGCACATGTCCGTCTGTTTGTATGGACTCCAGATCTGAATCATCAGCTCTTCGAAACGAGATGCCGATCACTGACAAACGCGCGCGCTTTCCCGGCTTTACGTACGGCTTTTAAATTACAAATTAATATTAGCCCGCTGACAATTGAAAATCTTTTACTCGCTTACACATTTACGTACATGTCTATATATGTTTATATTATTTATGTACAATATCTGCACAGATAATGGGCGCGTTCGTATGTCCGTATATTCATTTATGTACATAAATGATTAAGAGTATACTTAAACAACCTTGGAAGCCGTGAATACTAAGATAGTGAAAGGCCAACGCCAAAACAATGGGCTCACACTTTTTCTGATGTTCCTGCTCCCGTACCCTTTTCTCAGTTATCGGCTAGTCCGATTCCGGTTGGTTTGTGGCACCATGCCGCGATGTCCCTTCCACCCAGAATCGGGACGAAGGCATTACAAATACGCCTGCCTGGACTTGACTGGGCTGGGTAAAGATTTAATATATGTATGTATGTATGAATGTATGTGTGTAGACGACAACAATTCATTAACATATTCATGCATTGGAAACAATTCGCGACAATTTTAATGAACGCACGATACCTTTAAATAAATGATATTTATTGTTTTTTCGTATTCCCAAATTGGTTTTTCGACTTGGTCACCGAGAGAGAATTTTGAAAACAGTTCATCACCGTCTTAGCTTTAGACGACAGTCTGCTGCGCCCCTATGCCTCCTTGTGCTTCCTTTTTGTCGCATTGTCAAGGTATCAAGGTATATCGATCCATTGATCTCACCGAAATGAATGATTGTGAAGCTTTTGTTGAAACGGAGAGGGAAAAAAATCAAATGACCACAACCAAAACTTTCATATACACATTCATACATACATATGTATGCACGCACATATATTTACGTACATACATACATAAAAAACAATAAAAGTCTGGCCACAACATCAAACACACTAACAATACACACAGCTGAAACAGCAATGCACAAAAACAAAACACATAAAAAAAAGAAACAATGCAAGTTCAGATTGCCGCTGCCTCGGCGTCGGCATCGGCATCGGCAGAACACAAAAGCGAATAGCAAGTGACACTTTTGTTTTATATTTGCAACTTTTTATGCTGAATTTAAGAACAAAGGAGATTTCTTAGTAAAAATCTGCACACACATACTCACAGACAAACAGTCAATAATAAGAACAAGAGATTTGTTTTGTACGTGGAAGATGTACTGAGTACCAATGGGTATTCATTGTCATATTGTACATACATACATACATATTTATGTACGTATGTAGCTGTTTTCCTGTATTTGCGACCATTCTCATTCTCCTGTTCATGACCATGCGTTAACTGACAACAACCAAGAAAGTCTTGCAATAATCAAGGGTCGTATTTGATTATGCAGCACACTATCCATATAACTTAAGGGCTAAGTAGGTCATTTTCAAGCATTGATTTAATAAAAGGCACAAGTCATGATAAAAAGAACAATATATCACTACAGCATTGAACTTTTATAGTATTTTGTTTTTAAATGTGTATGTTTTTATTACAAATGATTGTAAAAAAAATAATAAAAAAGATAAGATCGGTACAGAAGTTTAAGTATTATTTTTGGTCGCCAATTTTAAAAATGATATTTAAGAAAAATGCGTTAAAAGCTTCAGTTTAAGTCGTCTACTTAACGGATTTATCTCTTCAACGCTAATAATTAATCCATATTGTTTGAATCAACTTGAAATTTAACGGACGTATTCCTCAGATTATTTTCCATAAAACATATGCTTAAAACAAGTGGACTACGGTATACTCGATACCTGTATTTAAACCGGTAAAAGAGACTTGATTGCAAAGTGTTACGGATGCGGCATGGTTGTATGCTGCCTTAATGATTTTCTGATGGAGATGGGGATGCCATCAGCTATCTTCCTTTCAAATTTGGTGACTCTAGCTCAAAGCTTATTAAAGGTCGGCGAAGGGTGGCTGAAGAAGGTTTGGGTGGGGGAGATGTTAATTGCTATCTTCCTAAAAAAATTTGGTTAGCGCCACCAAAGCTCAAAATTTGTAGAGATGAGTAAAGGAGACTGGAGGTGGAATAGGTGCGCGGTGTCGTCATCATATATATCAAATTTGGTGACTCCAGCTTATAAACTGAAGTTATAGGAGTTTCCGATTTCAAAATGTGGTAGGGCTACGGGCAGACAGACGGACTTGCACCATGACGGACATTGAACGAACCAAATACACTTTTAACTTCCGGTATCGGAGTATAAAACAAGTAGAAACGTTGCAGTCGGACGCAACCGACTCCGGTATACTCGATACCAGTAATAAAACCAAAAAAGGTGCACGCTGCCTCAAAGATTGTCTGGTGCAGATGGGGATTCCAAAAGATATCTTCCTTCAAGTTTGGCGACTCTAGCTCAAAGTTTGAAAACAGTGAGAGAGGGAGGCTGGGGGCGTGCCATCAAAATTCTTGCTAAAGATTGATACACAGATCTTGTCAATTGCTATCCTCATACCAAATTTGATGACTCTAGATCAAAGTTAGTAGAATATGTTGGAAGGGGGGCTGGGGTGTTATGGGTGGGGGGTGGCATCCAAGTTTTTTTGGTTTCTTCATCATCAATCTTGACACCAAATTTGGGGGCTTGAGCTCAAAAGCTGTGGAAAATATTGGCGTTTTTGATTTCAAAATGCATGGGGCAAGGGAACGGGGGGTGGGGGGCGTGGCTCCAAAACTAATGCACATTTCTGGGCTCTTTTCATTGGCAGTTATCTTCCTACTAAATTTGGTGACTCTAGCTCAAACACTTTTGAAGATACAAGTATTCCCGTTTTTAGCGAAGCGTTGGGGTGGTTGGGGGCGGCTATGGCAGTATGAATGGGCGTGGCATCCAAAGTTTCTAAGCATTTTTTTTGGGGTCGTCATCACCTATCTTGGCACTAAATTTGGTGGAAGATAAAATTATGTGGAAGCTATAGGCATGTCTATTTTTCAACTGCGGTGGGGCTAGGGGCGGAATAGGTGGGCGGGGCTCGAGGATAAGGTTCAAAATCCTTAAGGGGTCACCCACACCTGCAACTTTCAATTTTTATTTTTATACTTGATACCGAAGGTAAAAAGTATATTGGGTTTCTGCAATGTCCGTCATGGTGGCTGTCCATCCATCCGTCTGTATGAACGCAACTTTTTTCCCCACCATTCAAGTTAGAGACTTGAAACTAAGCAAATTGGAGTTCTACGATAACTAGTGGGCTAGCAAATTGATAAACTCGATAAATCCAGTTATCTCGCAAGCCCTTACAGCTAGAACTAGAGGTGGGTACGGGCCGTCAAGCCCGACAAGACACTGATTAATTGTGTGTAAACGAGCTCACTTTCCCACAACGACCGTAGCGTCACAGCGCCAAATTTTATTTTATAAAACTGTTTAAAGTAAAAATTCAAGAAGCTATGAACAGCAAAGACAAAAAAAGTTTAATTTGTGGTCAATTTGGACAGTACATGCGATGTTGTATTTTGTTGTTTTTACTTCTCTGGTTTGAGGCCCATGCTCATCTCTTGCCTAGAGCTACCAGTTTTGGTGGGAAGATAGCTAAAAAATTGATTTAAATCGGTTATCAATTGATGAATTACTCACATTTCTCAATCTCTTTTAGTAAATATCTTTTTATACCCTGAACCCATAAAATGGGTAAATCAGGGTATAATGGTTTTGTGCAAAAGTGTGTAACAGGCAGAAGGAAGCATCTCCGGCCGAGTCGATATGGCCATGTCCGTCTGTCCGTCTGTATGAACGCGTAGATCTCAGAGACTACAAGAGCTAGAGACTTCAGATTTTGAATATAAGTTCTCCTATACCATGAGCAGAACAAGTTTGCTTCAAATTATCGATAACTACTCTGGTTTTCGATATACTTATGGAATCGATAACAAAAAACTATCGAATTTGGAAAATGTAAAAATGGGGGTTGGTGTAATGGGTAACGATAAAACTTTTCTCAAAATTTCGTCCAAATCGGTTAAGAAACACCAGAGATATCGTAAAGTTAAGTCAGTTATGAGTTTTGTTTAAAGTCATCATTATTTGAAGCATACTTTTAGGACGCAAGGCCTGCAACTGGGTTCGGGTATCTTCTGGTCGGGCTATCCCGACTAGAGCCTTCTTACTTGTTTATATTATATATGAAATAGTTTGACCTAACTGACATTATTGTCAATCAGAATCAGAAAGGGTTTTTGGACTTAAAATATACAAAAATTGCTCAAGAATTATCTGCATTACTCGGATTATCAAGAACTATTTAAACTCATTGCTATTCACACTGATCGAATAAAATCAATCGATTGTTTGTCAACGTCTCAATTGTTGATCAGTGTTCAATGTATCTTCTAGTTGACATCTATGAGTAAATTGTAAAAACAAAAATTTTATTACATAGGGCATAGACCGAAAATGCTCCGGTCGTACGTACTCATAGCACACGAAAAGTTCACTGCCTTCTTTGATTGCCTAAACAAAACAAAAGGCAAGTCAAGGTTCTTCTTGCATCAAATTCCTCTTTTTTTGCTGCCATAGCCTCCCCCTCCTCTTTAAGCTTTTGCCTTTTGTAGTAAATCTGAATCTGCGAAAAGAGTAGAAATATGTGTGTTTATGTACACATGTAGAAGGGTGTATGTGTGAGTGTGTGTGTTGTTTGCAAGTATGTCTTTAGGTTGCACGTGCCTTGTTGCCAGTATGTCTTTATTTGTGTGTGGAGTCGTTATCTGTTTTCATATTCCTTAACTGGTTTATATTCAGTTCGTCTTATGCTTATGCAGCCAGTACACCCACACACAAAATTCCGTGATATATCAACCACCACCATCGAGTGGCATGCAGCCGGCTGGCTGGCTGGCTGGCTATGACGATGCCTTTGCTGCTTATGGCTCGGTTTCGGAGTCTTCAGGCTTCAGATGTGCCAGAGTCTCTTGCCTGTCTCTTGGCTTTTTTGTTGCGCTGATGATGGTATGCAAAAAAACTCCAACACACACACACACACACACTCACTCATCAAAACTGAAGTCAAAGGCCTGCAGTATGATCTGGCGAGTCTTTTCATTACACCTTTCGGTCCTCATAATTCCTGCTCTTTCTTGTTACTCTTTTGACGCCAACGTTGCGACGTACCGCAAAAATAAATACAATACACTCTTTTCGCAATACACACTCCAGCACATGAAATTTAAGTTGCAGATCTCAACCCATTGTCACTTTCTGTCTCCTTAGTATCCAGCATTTTGCTAAAACATGCCATGCCAATCGAAGAATGTGTTTTCGTTTTTTTTTTTTTTTGCTCGAAGGAGGCATTTATTTAAATCGCGAATCGAATGTTTAGTTTGAACTCAAATTATTGATATATTTGTTTTTTCGATGCCAAAACAGGATGATAATGAACTAGAGAGCGGCTGGTTAGAATGTTTTGACAAAAGAAAATTTAAGGTGAACCCTTCGATATGATGGTAAATTTTTGTGTTTTTGTTTTCTACATACAAACATGATGTACATATGTGATGAAATAGGCCCATGAAGTTTGGGCACAAGTCCAGAAAACCTAATGCCGAATAAAGAGCTTAATATGAACAATCCAATCCATTTAAGCTTAAAACAAATTTTATTCTGTTGTAGGTGTGTCAAACATACAAGAATATATCATGCTACTTGCGACATATGAATTTTTTTTCGGTTGTTAGTGGGAAATGCGTCGACCTACTTTTTACTAACGTCTTAGTAAGGGAGTGTGGGCTCTGTACAGAGAACGATACCTACTCTCCGTTGTGCCTATTTCCATTACGGAAACGCTTTGGCATTAATTCGGAGTTGGGCCTTAAAGAGCGAAGCGCTTTCTTCTTGGAGAAGCAAGAGCCCTCAATGAAACCCAATTCTGACCACTCATCTAGGTCTTTTTTGTTGCTCCTCAGTATGAATGCTACCAGGTTCTCAGTAAAATATTGTGTGCTCCACATTGTCGGTCTCGGCGTCACCATAAACACCGCTAGCGTCTGCGCTTTTCCTTATCTTGTGTAGAAAGGCACTGAAATATTCGTTATCATAGGTATGATGTCGTAGTCTGCGTCCCTATTCTGCCGTTGGGTCCATGCCTTAAGGTTAGGTATGAGCCTGGCTGTCCATCTTCCTGTAATCTCGTTTGCCCATCTTTCTTGCAATAGTGCTTACGTTGTCTGTCTAGGTGCTACTTGTGACACATGGTGCATGATGCATGCATATGCATATCTAACAAGTAGAAACGTTGCAGTCGGACGCAACCGAATGCGGTATACTCGATACAAGTAATAAAATCAATAAGAGAGACCTGATTACAATGGGGTGCGGATACGGCAGGGGTGTAAGCTGCCTCAAAGATTGTCTGGTGCAGATGGGGATGCCAAAAAGCTTTCTTCCTTCCAAATTTGTTGGCTCTAGCTCAAAGTTTTTTAAATGTAGGATAGGGGGGCTGGGGTCGGAATCAGGTCTTTGTGGAATGTCAATTGCTTTCCTCCTACCAAATTTGGTGACTCTACCTGAAAGTTTGTATTAGGTCTTCTCCCCAATTTCGGAAGTTCTAGCTGTAAGGGCGTGCGAAATAAAATGATTGTCGATTTTGAGTTATCGAATTTATCGAATTCCAGCCCCCCAGTTATCGTAGAACCCCAATCTCGACACTAAGCTCTATAATTTACTATGCCATGATGATTTTTAAAGTCTCTAGCTCTAGACGGACAAACCCAATATACTCTTTACCTTCAGTATCGAGTATAAAAATATGCTTAGCTATAATTATACTCGATACCGAAGGTAAAGAGTATATTGGGTTTGTGCAATGTCCGTCATGGTGTCTGTCCGTCCGTCCGTCTGTCCGTCTGTATGTTCGCAACTTTTTTCCACACCCTTCAAGTTAGAGACTTCAAACTTTGCAAACCCCTTTATCTATGGCATAGTAAACTAAAGTGTCAAGATTGGAGTTCTACGATAACTAGGGGGCTGGCAAATCGATAAACTCGATAACGCAAAATCGATAGATCCAGCTATTTCGCAAGCCCTTACAGCTAGAACTACCAAATTTGGGGAGAAAATAGCTACTAACAATCCCCAAAAAACTGCATCAAAAATTTTGGAGCCACGCCCACCCATTCCGCCCCCAGCCCCCCCGCAGTTTAACACTAAAAATGCCCATATCTTCTACAGTTTTTGATCTAGACCCACCAAATTTGGTGCCAAGATAGGTGTTGACGATCTCCAACCAAATTCATAAAAACTTTGGATGCCACGCCCATCTATACTGCCCTATCCGCCCTCAACCACCCCAACGCTTCGCTAAAAACGGTAGTGCGTGTATCTTCCATAGTGTTTGAGCTAGAGTCACAAAATTTGGTAGGTAGATAACTGGTAACGATCCCCCAAAAACTGCATCAAAGTTTTGGAGCCCCACCCACCCATTCCGCCCCCAGCACCCCCGCAGTTTAAAAACAGAAATGCTTATATCTTTTACAGTTTTTGAGTTAGAGCCACCAAATTTTGTGCCAAAATAGGTAATGATAACCCCCAAAAAAATTCATAAGAACTTTGGATACCACGCCAATCCATACTGCCCAAGCTGGCCCAAACCGCCCCAATGCTTCACTAAAAACGGGAATGCGTGTATTTTCCAAAGCGTTAACGCTAGAGTCACCAAATTTGGTAGGAAAATAGCTATTAACGATCGTCAAAAAACTGCATCAAAGTTTTGGAGCCACGCCTCCCCGTTCCCCAGCCCCCTGCATTTTGAAATCAAAAACGCCTATATTTTCCAAATTTTTTGAGCTAGAGACGCCAAATTTGATGCCAAGATTGGTGATGAAAAAACCCAAAAATTTTGGATGGCGGCCCCACCCATACCGCCCCCAGCCCCCCCTTCACCATATTCTACTAACTTTGAGCTAGAGTCACCAAATTTGGTATGAAGATAGCAATTAACATCATAAATAGATCTACAGCAAAACTTTGGACGCCACGCCCCCCATACCAGCCCCCAGCCCCCTTTCCACCATATTCTACTAACTTTGAGCTAGAGTCACCAAATTTGGTATGAGGATAACAATTAACATCATAAATAGATCTGCAGCTAAACTTTGGACGCCACGCCCCCCATACCAGCCCCCAGACCCCAGCCCTCCTTCCACCATATTCTACTAACTTTGAGCTAAAGTCTCCAAATTCGGTTTGAGGATAGCTATTGACATGATACATAGATCTGTAGCAAAAATTTTGATGCCACGCCCCCTTACCGCCCCAGCCCCTACCTTTAACAAACTTTGAGCTAGAGTCACCAAATTTAGAAGGAAGATAGCTTTTTGGCATCCCCATCTGCACCAGACAATCGTTGAGGCAGCGTACACCCCTGCCGTATCCACACACCATTGCAATCAGCTCTCTTTTAATCTGTTTTACTACTGGTATCGAGTATACCGCAATCGGGTGCGTCCGACTGCAACGTTTCTACTTGTTTTATATTAAAATTGCCCAGAAATTTCGATTTCGATTCAATTTTATATTAAACTTTAAATATTATAGTATGAACTTTATATAAATTTAAATTTTGTTTAATTGATATTTTTTGTTCGATTGATCACAGTTTAATAATTATATATATATCGGTTGGTTGGTTACGAATTATTTGAAAAAAGTCGATCGCAAAATAGATGGAAGCAACTTTTGGCTTTAAAAACATAGATACATTTTTGTTTTTTTACGTTAAAACATTTGCAAAGTTTCAAGTCTTGTTGCGAACATACGGACGAACAGACACCATGACGGACATTGCACAAACCCAATATACTCTGTACCTTCGGTATCGAGTGTAAAAATCCGCACCCCTTTGCTATAAGGTCTCTTTATCGGTTTATTACTGGTATAGAGTATACCGCAGTCGGTTGCGTTGGACTGCAATGTTCTACTTGTTATACATCGAGTCAACATCAACGAGCACCATAGCCACGCGTGGTTGGGCATTTCTTGCAATGCATTATTATTGTTATATGTAGTAACACTGCAAAAATCTACATACATACATATGAAGATTCTTCTTGACAATTTATTATATTAATCTATTAATAAATTTGTATATTTACCATCAGTCATATACAGCGGCTCTTAAATAAATGAAAGAATTTTTTTATTTTTATCAAATATCTAAAGTTCCACTTTGAAAAACTAGATAAAACATTGTTTTGTGCATCTGGTTAGATACTTAAAATAAGTATACTTATATATTGCGCAGCCTGTCTTTTGATAAATAACAGCAAGCGCAAGCCTTGAGTTTTTTGGACTGCCAAAGAGTGAGCGAAACGGATTCTATAGATCGATAATCTGAAGTACTTTAATCATTTTAACTTTTCATATATTTGATTCTTATAAGTTGTAGAATTTAAATTTAAGCTTAACAAACTATAAGCGTTACAATTTGACGCGTTTCGAACCTATATAATTTCTCTTGAGTTTGTTGGTATCAAAAGTAAAACGAACTAGTTACGAAACAATAAAAACCGCTAGCTCTTTTTGTGGCGTAAGGTAGAGAGGGGCAATTTGCAACCGCATTATAAAATCTTCAATCAACTTCAGGCCCCTAACTATCGGAAATTTGTGTGTGTACATGCCATATCTAAGTTTTAATGTACATAAATACAACGCACGAATATATGTACATATGTACTTGTGTATGTATGGATGTTTGTCTTTATGTATGTAGAGCTACAATTATAAACAGTTTGAATGCAAATTGCAGTTACATTGAGTGCACACACGAACACTTAGACCATTTCGCCTGCATACATACATATATGTTTTTTAATGGCTTGACGACAATAACAACAGACAAAAGCAAATGCACTGCAAACACAAACACCATATTTAAGTTGTCATCATGGCACAGTTGTCATTAAATAGCTATAAAGCATTTTGTGAAACGCATTTCAGATAATTGCCAAGTAATTACCCTTTTTACAATACATTGTTAGTATTCTTACCTGTTGTCATTGCTGATGATTCTACTCTCAACGACTCAACATTTAAATCAACTGATGCCTGTTATAAACTTTATACGAGTTGCCAAGAAATAACAAAACAGTGCACAGAACATAGTAAAAAGTTCACGTTGCAACATTCCTGTATGACTTTTTAGATCAGTTTTTGAAATTAATTTTAATAATTCATAGAATACGCAATTATATATGTCTTCTTCTAAAGAACGATCCATATGTCATAATTTTGCATTCAAATTAAATCGTTATGTGTTATTGCTTCAATAGACAGTCAATAAAGACAATAAGTTCGTCCAAGGTCTTAAGTATATCAAATTACTATGTACATATTTTCGTATCCTTCAATCTCAAAAACGTTTGTGGGTTTTTCTCCCGAGTATCGAAGGAACAAGTGACTACTTTGTATTATTATGTCAATACTCAATTTTATAACGGTTTTTCATTAGGAACCTATGTATATATATATGTATATAAAGTATTAAGTGATTTTAATAAAACTTATTGGTATCATTTTTTGTTTTCTAGCACTTTAATTATGCTAACGACGGCTCTCAAATGTCCAGTTCTGATGTTGAAACTTTCAATGGCAAAATAGTTTACAATCTTGACGGCAGTGCGTTTATAATCGATGTAGGCAATGCGACTGCTGCCCCTGGCATAAATTTAAGCTCCAGCGCCAGTGCCATACCCACACCATTAACCGCTGCACTAAAATCATTTCCGTCTAAACACTCTAAAGCTTGTGATAAAGTAACCGAAACAGAAAAGAAGGAAGAGGAGGAACGAATCAAGTCGGACGGTTCGTCGTGTATTTCCGAAGCTAACCAACTGAGCCCAAAGATCCACTCGTTTCGTGTGGTATCTGCCCAAGATGCCAGCACACATTGTCAAAAAGGCCCAATAAATGCCTTTCACACCCATAAGCCAATATTGATGTGCTTCATATGCAAATTGTCCTTTGGCACAGTCAACTCGTTTAGCTTGCATGCGAACACGGAGCATAGGCTTAATCTGCAGGAGCTGGAACAGCAGCTGTTGAACCGCGAATATTCAAGTGCTATCATTCAGCGTAATATGGATGAGAAACCGCAAATATCGTTTCTACAACCCCTCGATGTCAATGCTGTTGTTGAGACGATCCCTGACCCTCCCACCCGCAACATTCAGTTGGAATCGGTTGGAAATAGTATCAATACCGATGATCACCGGAACGAGTGTAGCGATGATGGTGATGGTGATGCCGATGGCGATAAAAAATGTGTTGAGATTGCGATGGCGGAAAAGACAACATCATCATCATCATTATCGTCTCTTAAAGTAGTAGCACCAAAAGCAACTGTGAAACTTGGTTCCTTAAACTCAACAGCAACAGCAAAGACTAATAATAACCAATTTAGAGCATCAACATCAACATCAACATCAGCATCATCGTCGGTATCATCATCGATATCATGCATCTCACCTGCATCGGCAGCAGCATCCACGCCAATTCAATCTCCGTTACCAGCGCCAGCGGACGCATCCGAGGCCATTGCAGCCACACCTAGTGGTGAAAGTCAAGATGAAGAGGGTTCACCTACGGCTGATCAAAGGGCTAGTACTGATAATATAAGTAGCGATAAGTTAAATAAACGCAGCAATAAGCCAGAATCGATGATAACCGGCGCCACCACCGGCCACGTTACCACATGCTCAATAATGTCAACATCTCAGGCCTCAGGCTCCGATACACCACCACCACCGCCACCTCCACCTCAACACAATACTGCAGAATTTGATGCAGCAACAGCTGGTGACATTTTGCAACACCACCTTCTGTCTTTCCAGCAACAGCAGCAGCAGCCGCATCAAGTGGCAGGCACTGGAGACACAGTTTTCCCACCGATACCGGCCGAGGCGCAAATACAACTTAGTTCCTTTCAAGCATCCATAGCAGCACTAGCAAATGATCAGAATGCGAGGGGTGTTAAACTTCTAACGGAGTTTCTGCACCAGCACATTCAGCAGCAGCAGCAGCAGCAGCAACAACAACAACAACAACAACAACAACAACAACAACAACAACAACAGAAGCAACTTTTATTCCCTACCAATTGCTTGGAACATCCCGATTTCAAGGGGATTGACTGCAAAACATGTGAATTGATTGAGATTCAGCATCAAACCAAGTCACCAACGACATATTCACAGTCTCTGCCCCAATCTCAGCGATCTCCAAATGCCAGCTGCGGCGGATTGTCGACGTCCATGCCAATCTCGCCCAGTGCGTCAGTTGCCAATGTTGGAAGTGCACCTGCATCTAGTTTTACAATTGGCGCCTGCTCCGATCACATCAATGGACGACCACAAGGCATTGATTGCTCTCGGTAAGTGAACTCCAGTAGAACAACTTTAACCCCCAGCTTGGTGCTAATTCGAGTAAAATTTTCCCATAATTATCCTTTTGTAGTAGGGATCTTTATGATATACATGGAATCGCTAAAAATCAAAAACTTGAACTCGGCGATTGAGCAGTTTTTTTTATAAACTACTAGTGGACCCCGATGGCTTTGCTTTCGCAAATCAAACTTCAAATTTTAAAACTCTTTAAGCTAATATTTCTACAGATAAATTTTATCGGACATCGTTGGTCTTCAACTTCAGGTCAGATGTCAATACCTTTGTGTTGGAGCACATGAGCACGAAGCACCGGTTTAAATACTTTTAAACATAAGATTATATTGGGTTTAAGCACTGTCAGACTTAGCGTTTGTCGTCTTTCCGTCTGTGTCCGTCTGAATGCAAGTTTTTCGACACTTTTGAAGCTAGAAACTTGAAGCTTTGCACATATCTTGGTCCTTGTGTGCTTTAGACAATATGTCAAGATTGGAGGGTTACGCCAACTAGGCGGCTGGCAAATCGGTAACACACATATATTTCACATTTTAACAGCTTGAGTTTCAAAATGAGTTGGAAAAATATTTGAAAAGCTGCCACGCCCACACTTTCGCCCCAAGCACCACAAATAGTCACTGTCACATTTTATGTGATAGAGAAAACAAATCCGACTGGAAAGATAGCTGCATTTTATGGCAACACCCACACTCTCGCCCCAATACCCCCCAACGTAAATGGATTAGTTCGTAAAACTTAAACTAAATATGAAGAAGAAACTTGACTTGGAAATTCTCTGAAGTTCAATCGTGTTACGAAGTGTGCGTGCTCAAAACAAAATTTCGTGCGTATTTCGATTAGAAGTGGGTGCGGGGCCGGGCTTTTTTTCGTGCCTCAAAAATGAGTTTCAAGATCGTACGGGCCCGGTCCCCAGAAAGCAGATGCTGTGGCATCCAAAGTTCTTATGCATATCTCTGTAAGTCGTCAATTGTTATTTTTCTACCAAATTTGGTGACTCAAGCTCATAGTAAGAAGTGGGGAAGAGGGCTGGGGATGGTATGGAGGGCGTGGCATCCAAAGTTTTTATGAAGATCTTTGTGGGATTCAATTGCTATCCGCTCAAAAATAGAAAAATTTGGTGGAAGGGGGGCTGGGTGGCTCTAGCTCAAAGTTAGTAGAGTATGGCGGAAGGGGGGCTGGGGGCGGAATGGGTGGGGGGCGGCATCCATTATGTTTGGGTTTCTTCATCACCAATCTCGGCACCAAATTTGGTGGCTTTAGTTCCAAAACTTTGGAAGATATAGTCGTTTTTTATTTAAAAATGCAGGGGGCTGGGAAACGAAGGGGGCGTGGATTCAAAACTTTGATGCAGTTATTTTGGGGGTCATAAACAGTTATCTTCCTATCAAATTTGGTTGCTTTAGCTCAAAAGCTGTGGAAAATACACGCATTACCGTTTTTAGCGAAGCGTTGGTGTGGTTTGGGGCGGCTATCTTGGTGGCTCTAGCTCAAAAACTGTAGAAGAAATATACATTTTTGGGGGGGAGCTGGGGGCGGAATGGGTGGGCGTGGCTCCACAATTATTGATGCCGTTTTTTGGGAGTTGTTAGTAGCTATCTTCTCCCCTAAATTAGTAGTTCTAGCTGTAAGGACGTGTGAAATAGCTGGATTTATCGATTTTGCGCTATCAAGTTTATCGATTTGCCAGCCCTCTAGTAATCGTAGAACTCCAATTTCGGCTCTTTAATTTACTACGCCATAGATAAAGACATTTGCAAAGTTTCAAGTCTCTAGCTTAAAGGGTATGGAAAAAAGTTGGGAACATACGGCCGGACAGACGGACGGAGGCAGAGACACTATGACGGACATTGCACAAACCCAATAACGAATTTGAATAATGTAAAAATGGGGTTAAAATAAAGGGTAGCGATAGAACTTTTCTGAAAATTTCGTCCAAATCGGTTAAGAAACACCGGTGATATCTAATTGATTTTATTATTATTTTTATTAATATATGTATTGCAACTGGGTTCAGGGTATCTTCTAGTGTGGCTCTTCCGACTAGAGCCTTCTTACTTGTTCGTATTCGGTTAGTTTGATCTAATAAGTTTTCAATGTATTTCAAGCAATATTAATAATAAACAATAATTAACGCGAGTGAATAAGAACTGACGAATGGAATACTACACAGGATTTAATATACTCAAGATGTTTAAATAAGAAACCTCATGTTCAGTTCCTTTATGATTAAACTTTGTCTCTTATATTTTTGTACATCAATTTAAATACGTCAACACTTAAAATTAATTCTGAGTTTATCAAAAAAAAAAGTGTTTGCAACATTCTTATTTAAAATGTTTTACTAACCCTGTTAGTTTGATCAAAAAATCTTTGATACACTCACACTAACTATTATCGGTTTAATCGACCCAAGCTCATTTTCAAAATAATTTGCTGTGCATAATATCAAAAATCCTCCATGGAAACACAGGCACGGGATTCAGCAGCATTAAGGTGGACAAACACCTTTAACTGCAAAATCTCTAAAATATTTGCAAAACATACGATGACAAACTAACGCAATACATGCTAAAGCTACAGAGGCATGACTGTCGAAGGCTAGTGAGTCTTCTGACAGGCCAGTGCCGAGTCGCAGTACACGCGAAAAGACTAGGCGTAACAGACAACGACGAATGCAGGAAGTGCAAGGATCTCGGTATCAAGGAAACGCTAGTGCATCTCCTTAGCAGCTTCGCCGCACAGGCAGCACAACGACAACGACACTTTCGTATTCATTTCAAGCTTCGCTCGAAAAAGCCAGCAAGCAGGAGCCTAAAAAGCTTCTAGCGTTTGCCCGAAGCACACACTCCGTAGGATCTCACACCGAGACAGTCCCAACCATCTCCAACCGGTCTAGCGGTCTACGTGTGCCACTCACCTGGGAGGGTCAGTCGGTCTAACCTTACCGAATATATAAAATAAAATAAAAGTTCCCGATTCGCATTGCTTAAAAACTTTTAAGTATAAACAAGCATAAACTTAGACTATACAGACAGCTTGAGTCAATAAATCTTCAAAATAATTCTTAAATTAAAATAGTTGGTTTATTGATCTGATTTGACGAAGGTTAGTAATGAAGGGTTAAGTAACAAACATTTAAAAATCAATTGAGGGCCAACCCTTCTCCTTCTTTGTCTTAAGTCATTTAAAACAAAATACTTGGTTTATTTTCCATTAGAATTTATGCTGAAACATGAAATCCAAAAATTTCAGCATAATATTTCCACAAATGTGTACGTTGTTAGACTATCAAAGTTGTATGTGCATATATCAAAGGGGGCGGTGCGGACAAGAACACTGAAGCTGAATTATATCATTCAAGCGTAATATTACCAATTTGAGCGTGAGAAAGCAAGTGCTGCCGGCGCTTCATTTGCCATGGCCATTAGTGTAAGTAAGGGTGGTTTGTTTTTTATATCTAGGCATTGTTTCGAACTTGTTTCCGGAGAGTTTTTGATGGGGTGCAAAAAGCAACGTGCTGACAGCGCAAAAGGGTTTCGTTCAATTTTCTTATGTATAATAAGCGTAATTATTGTTACTGGTTGAACTTTGACAAGGCGAAAGGGGTTTATCCACCTCGATGCAATGCAGTTGTGCCACTATACAATAACTCATTAGTCTAATTTCGTGCAGGACGTCTGTGCATTGCGTTTTTAGCCGCTGGCAATGCTGGTTGCTCATTTAAACGCAAATGAGCCCAGGGACCTGTTAATTTGCATTTGTGGGATCACATTGATTGCATCAGGCATGTTAAATTCAAAGCTGATACGGATTGCTTTAGGAATGTATCTATCATTCATACATTATTGTTATTATTACAAAGAATAGTTCATTGAAGTGGCCCAACGATACTAGGCACAGCACCCATTCAAAAACGTAATAAGATATAGCTCTTCTTCAAAAATAGAATATAGAATCACTATGTATATGTATATCTCTTATCGTTTATAAGCGTTATTAATAAATGTTACGTCTGACAGATTATATTATTTACTTTCCAAATTTGACTTACATGAAAATGTCTAAACACTTTTCGAGTTAATATATAGCCTTTTACACTTGCAAATAACATGGCATTCTTTTGTTAAACGAATTTTCGAAATCGGTTCGGTAGATCGATTTGATTATCAGCTACAAACTCACGAATACTTAACCTTTTTGACAATATAAGTGTTAAAGTATTTGATTGATTTATTGGCTTTATATAAAGTCACATTCTGCATCTTCATCTGCGAATAAACCTTTATAACGATGCATGTTTTAAAACTAACGGACTTACAGCGATTCAAAGGTCCGGCCGTGATTCTTCATATGTATAAGTGTATTTTCACGTTTGAACAACTTAAAACTGATTTTCCCGAAAACGTCGTTTAGTCAAAATTTTGTTTAATTCTGTTTTAAAAGTTGAACAATAATATGAAATCTTTCTCAATAAAATTACAAAAACATTTTAAAACCATTTGTTAATTGATGACCCCAAATACTATAAAAATACCCACTTAAAATACGTACATAGTTGCGGACATAGTAGATTTAAAGTTGAAACGTTTGCTACTACAATGCAGTTGTATAAAGTCAAGCTTATCTAATTTAACTCATTTAAAAGATCTCTTTTTATTATTTTGGAATGAGAACGTGCTGTGTGTAAAGAAGTCGAAGCGACGCACAGTGGCGCCCGTAGAACAACTGAGCTTGCGAAAATTAAAAATTGTATTCACCCCTACAAAATATTGAATGAACCTATTTGAGAGGAAATTCTCCAACGATTTGAATCTATCTATAAGACAACCAGATTTTTTGTTTAGATATAGTATATAGTTCAAAGTTGTCTGATTTTCAGTGGTAAAATTAAAATCACAAAATAAGGTAATTTAGTCGGCTTTGAGATAAAAAATCTCAAAAACTTGGAAACGGATCATCATTATTTTTAATTCTATCGATAGACCTATTTGTGAAAAAAAAATTAATCAAGAAATATAACTGTTTGCATTGCGTTTGGCCAGGTAAATTGATATTTACCAACTATCAATTTTTTCACTGTTTCTCAACTTTGTAGAAAATAATAAAAATCTGTATAGTTCTATTTTTTCTGTTTTTTACATAAATTTCATTGGTTATTCCTTAATTGAATACAAAAAAAAAATTTATCTGTCCGCCATTGCCCCTTTTTTTTAGAGGTAAAATAGTGGAAAAAAGACAGTTCCAAAAATGTGCTGTGTGCATTTCTGGACTATTTATGACCTTCTGTTGTAGATTGTTTGAAATATTTGACAAAATATTCAAGTTAAATTAATTTTTTTTTTTTTAATAGATGTACTATTAGTTTTAAATTATGAAAGCCTATCAAACAAAACATAATAAATCAACAGTTTTCAAAAATTATTTATTTTCTTCTCAAAAATTTGATTTTTCTACAAAATTCAACTTTGCTTAGTCATAAATAGGTATTTAAAAATTGTAGAACTTTCAAAAGTTCATTTTATAGGTTAATTAATTATCTATCTTATGCTGTTAAAATATGGTTCATATGGTTCAAAAGTTATGATTTTTGCAACGAAAAATCAGAAATGGCGCCACTGTGCGACGTTGGCCATGGGGATGGATGGCAGCTTAACTAAAATAAATTAAACCAATTGCGCTGATTTCACTTTATTAATTCTACTATATTCAGATTCACAGTCTGCTTCAATTGTCGCAATTTACAACTGGGCGACTGGCCAGTACATGATCATAAAATTTCATCAACACTTTGCAGGGTGCCGATCCCAATGCTGCAATTGTAACGATATTATTATGCTGTGTGCTGGGTCTCGAATTCAAATAAAGTAATTATGATAAGTGTATGTATACGCTGAGTACCAAAAGTTTTGCAACGCTGAGATTGAAGCCCCTATAAATTAATTACATTTTAATTAAATGAATTTCTTTCATCAAAGCTAACGGTATCTACATTTATGTGCAGAGACTTTTGTTGATTTGGTTAATATGTTAATTGCAATTGTTTTGAAATGAATTTAAAAAATTTTTTCAATCATTTTTCCCTGTTTCTTCTTCTTGCAGTTGCGAAATGCTACTGAGCTCGGCTCGGCTTAACAGTGGCGTCCAGATGTCCACCCGCAACTCATGCAAAACCCTTAAATGCCCGCAGTGTAATTGGCACTACAAATATCAGGAGACATTAGAAATTCACATGCGTGAAAAACATCCCGATGGAGAGAGCGCCTGTGGATATTGCCTGGCAGGTAAACATTGGTTAAACAATCACATTTTCGATTTCATCCCTCTAATTTGTTGTTTCGAAGTTTAAACTGATTAATAGCTGTGTCAAATACAGTTTCAGAAGTTACAGATTAGATATATTATACTTATTGAATGCGCAATCCAAAAACAAGAGGAAACGTTGCAGTCGGACGTTACCGACTGCGGTATACTCGAAACCTGTTTAAAAACTCGTTAAAGAGAGGCCTGATTGCAGAAGGGTACGGGTGCGGCAGGGGTCCACGCTGCATTTGGTGGCCTTAGCTGAAAAACTGTGAAGCATGCTCGTTTTAAAAAAAAGAGCGGTGTGGCGGCTGGGGGCGGCTAGGGCAGTTTGTGTGGGCGTGGTATCCAAAGTGGCATTGATGCAGATCTTTGAGGATGCTATCACCTATCTTGACACCAACTATGGATGCTCTAGCTCAAATGGAATATACAGGAGTTTCTGGTTTCTCGAGAAAGGGCTGCCCGCCATTTTTCCATTCCTGAGTTACCATAATTGGTAAGAAGATAATTATTGACATCCCACAAAAGATCTGTATTAAACTATGCCTCACGCCCTATCGCCTCTTAAAAACCGGGACGCGTGCATCTTTTTTCTTCTAAAAATGCAGCATCAAAAATTGTTATGCCACGCCCACCCTTGTATGAACGAATATACGTATTTAGATTTTTTAAAGGCCATATATCAAATAGATAATTAAATGATCAGTTTGACTAAGCGTTAAAGAAAGAACAAAACTCAATACCATTTTCTTGTCATTTTTCCGTTACCGATTAAAATTGTTCGACAATTTTCACCAACGCCAGGCCAACAGCATCCACGGCTAGCACGCGGAGAGTCTTACTCGTGCGGGTACAAGCCATACCGTTGTGAAATTTGCAATTACTCAACGACGACGAAAGGCAATCTCTCCATACACATGCAGTCGGATAAGCACTTGAACAACATGCAGGAGCTGAACAGCTCACAGAATATTGTCGCAGTCGCAGCGGCAGCCGCAGCAGCAGCATCAAGCGCTGCCAAACTGATTCTACCCAGTCCGTCCCCTCAAGGATCTAGTGGCAGCAGTGGGCCGGTTGCCATCGTATCTGCATCTGGATCGCAACAGCAGGGCGGCGCTAGCGCTGTAAGCAGCGGCGCCACTAGTAATGCGTCGAGTACAGCAGGCGGATCGACAGTGTCATCGGCGTCCATCAAACCAAAGCCCTCGTTTCGTTGCGATATCTGTAGCTATGAAACATCAGTTGCCCGCAATCTACGGATTCATATGACAAGTGAGAAGCACACGCACAACATGGCTGTGCTACAGAACAACATCAAGCATATACAAGCGTTCAACTTTTTGCAACAGCAACAGCAACCCGGAGCAGGATCTGGAGCTATAGCAGGAGTTGGTGGTGGCACCAATGCAAATAGCTTTATACCCGTTCCCGAGGCTGCACTAGCCGATTTGGCCTATAACCAGGCACTCATGATTCAGCTAATACAACAAAACGCTGCCAGCGCCCAGCAGCAGCATCAACAGCAGCATCATCATCAACAGCAGCAGCAGCATCAGCATCAACATCAGGCGTCTTCCAGTTCCAAATTGTCGCCAACATCGCCGTCGCCAGTAAGCACGCCCGACCAGTTGCACCCATCATCGTATCCATTTTCACCAAAGCTTCTTAAACTTCCACAAGCTATGAGTATGGGTATGGGCATGGGAATGGGAATGGCCGAATCAGTGGCATCAGCGGGTGAGACCCAGGATTCGTATCCGGACAGCTTGCCTGATTTGTGGCCAACAGCACTGTACAGCTGCCTCATTTGCGATTCTTTTAGCACAAGTAATATGGATGAACTTAATCAGCATTTACTAATGGACCGCTCCAGACAATCATCAAGCGCATCGACAGATATTATGGTTATACACAATAACAACTATATATGCCGGCTTTGCAACTACAAGACGAATCTTAAAGCGAACTTTCAACTGCATAGCAAAACGGACAAGCATTTGCAAAAGCTCAATTTTATAAATCACATTCGCGAAGGCGGCTCACGCAATGAGTACAAGTTGCAGTACCAGCCGCAGCTTGCCACCAATGTTGTGCAGCTGAAGTGCAACTGTTGCAACTTTCATACAAACTCAATACAGAAGCTGTCGCTGCATGCGCAACAGATGCGCCACGACACAATGAGCATGGTCTTTCAGCACTTACTCTCAATAATTCAACGGAGCCGTTCAGAGAGACAGTCACCATTATTGGTTGATGATCAGGATCAGCACCAGCACCAGCATCAGCAATCCCAAATTACAATAAAAAAGGCTTTGTGCTGCCAGCTTTGTAACTTTGTTGCAAAAAATCTATATGAAATGGTGCAGCATGTGAAAGGATTAAGACACTTACAGATTGAACAGTTTGTTTGCTTGCAACGCCGTAGTGAAAATTTAGAAATGCTCGGGCTTAACGAAGTTTTTAAAGTGACGGAACAACTACCGGGCAGCACTGAAGGTATGTAAATACAAACTACTAGTACTATTTTATTACGGTTATTATTAACATTATATGCATATTCACAAAGAACTTCGATTCATTTATTAACGATCAGCCGATAAACCGAGTCGAGTCGATTTAGTCATTTTCGCTCGTGTATTAACTTGACGATCTTACAAAATAGATTATAATCAAAGACTGGAATATAAGACCTCATATCAATAATACCTCGAAAATAAATAAAAACCCTCTTATATGGACAGTGTACACCTTATTGGTTTTTGAAAGCTAATTCGCAAACCTGATATGATGTAGATCAATAAGCCTTACTTACTAAATTACTCCCATCAGGGTAAAAATATGGAATTGATTGAAATCTTTAGGGTTTTCGCCGGCCATTTGCCTACCAAATTTGGCAAGTCCAGCCTTAAAGTTGTGCAATGGAATGTATACGCATTTCCGTTTGTAAGAAGCGCTGGCATTGAGCCCGCGTTCAACATTCTTATGGAGATTTTTGACTGATTTCAACAGCTTTCTGTCTTACCAATTTTGGTGACTGTAACTGTTAAAACTATTTTCGATACCAGTAGTAAAACAGGTTAAAAGAGAGCTGATTGCAATGGTGTGTGGATGCGGCAGGGGTGTACGCTGCCTCAAAGATTGTCTGGTGCAGATGGGGATGCCAAAAAGCTATCTTCCTTCCAAATTTAGTGACTCTAGCTCAAAGTTTGTTAAAGGTAGGGGCTGGGGGCGGTATGGGGGCGTGGCATCAAAATTTTTGCTGAAGATCTGTGTATCATGTTAATAGCTATCCTCATACCGAATTTGGTCACTCTAGCTCAAAGTTAGTAGAATATGATGGAAAGGGGGCTGGGGCTGGTATGGGGGGTGGCGTCCAAAGTTTTGCTGCAGATCTATTTATGATTTTAATTGCTATCTTCCTACCAAATTTGGTGACTCTAGCTCGAACACTATGAAAGATACATGTACTATCGTTTTTAGCGAAGCGTTGGGGCGGTTGGGGTGGCTAGGGCAGTATAGATGGGCGTGGCAGCCAAAGTTTTTATGAATTTGGTTGGGGATCGTCAACACGTATCTTGGCACCAAATTTGATGGGTCTAGCTCAAAAACTGTAGAAGATATGGGCATTTTTAGTGTTAAACTGCGGGGAAAAGCTGTGGACGATAAAGGTGATTCCGATTTCAAAATGCAGATGGCTGGGGAATGGGGGCGTGGCACTTAAACTTTGATTTTATACCCTGAACCCATAAAATGGGTAAATTGGGGAATAATGGTTTTGTGCAAAAGTATGTAACAGGCAGAAGGAAGCATCTCCGACCCATAAAGTATATATATATTCTTGATCAGTATCAATAGCCGAGTCGATATGGCCATGTCCGTCTGTCCGTCCGTCTGTCCGTCTGTATGAACGCGTAGATCTCAGAGACTACAAGAGCTAGAGACTTCAGATTTTGAGTATAAGTTCTCCTATACCATAAGCAGAACAAGTTTGCTTCAAATTATCAATAACTACTCTGATTTTCGATATACACATGGAATCGATCACAAAAAAAATTTCGCATTTGTAAAATACAAAAAATGGGGGCTGAAAAAATGGGTAACGATAGAAATTTTCTCAAAATTTCGTCCAAATCGGTTAAGAAACACCAGAGATATCGTAAAGTTAAGTCAGTTATGAGTTTTGTTTAAAGTGATTATTGTTTGAAGCATACTTTTAGGACGCAAAGACTGCAACTGGGTTCAGGATATCTTCTGGTCGGGCTATCCCGACTAGAGCCTTCTTTCTTGTTTTGATGTCTCTCTTTCTGTTTTTAGCGAAGCGTTGGGGCGTTTGGAGACGGCTAGGGCAGAATGGATGGGCGTGGCATCCAAAGTTTTTATGCTTATATTGAGGGACGTCATCACCTATCTTGGCATCAAATTTAATGGCTCTTGCATCAAAACCGTGGAAAATATAACCATTTATGTTTTTAAGCTGCGGGAATTATGCATGTTTTTGTTGGTCGTCATCATTTATCTTGGCACCAAATTTGAGGGCTCTAGCTCAAAAACTGTTTAAGATTTTGGCTTTTCTGTTTTTTATATGCGGGAGAGCTTGGGGTGGAATTGGTGAGCGTAGATCCAAAATTTAATGCCGATTTTTGGGGATTTTAGTAGCTATCTTCTCACCAAATTTGGTAGTTCTAGCTGTAAGGGCGTGCGAAATAGATTAATTAATCGATTTTGAGTTGTCGATTTGCCAGCTCGCCAGTTATCGTCGAACCCCAATCATGGAAATTGATCAATCCCGGCCATAGATAAAGATATTTGCATAGTTTCAAGTCTCTAGCTTGAAGGGTGTGGAAAAAAGTTGCGTTCATACAGACGGACGGACAACTTGACGGAAACTACACAAACCCAATATTCTCTTTACCTTCTGTATCGAGTTTAAAACTGCACTAGTTGCGTTTGTACTTCAAAGCAATCACATTCATACTCTGTATCCAAGGGTACCTTAGACAATTTTAATTTAGAATTTTAAAGCTTGGCATTCGAAAAAAGTCACCAAATAGAAAGGCGTGAGAAAGGTAGAAAAATAGCTTTTGATTTCCCTTGTTTTCAATTAATTTATTTTGAAATAACCTTGTGCGACAATGCTTACAAATAACAAACACAAATCTATATTATGATATAAAATAAGTGAGAAATTGCAAAGCTCTAAAAAATGCGCAATTTTAGAACAAGAGTAATAAAAACAAGTAAGAAGGCTCTAGTCGGGAGAGCCAGACTAAAAGATACCCTGAACACATTTCCAAAAAATTATACTCCACGCGCCCTTAAAGTATGCTTCAAATAATAATCAATTGAAACAGAACTTAAAACTGACTTAACTTTACGATATCTCCGGTGTTTCTAAAGCGATTTGGACGAAATTTTGACATTAGTTCTATCGTTACCCATTTTTACAGCCCCCATTTTTTGTATTTTTCAAATTCGAAATTTTTTTGTAATCGATTCTATGTGTATATCGGAAACCAGAATAGTTATCAATAATTTGAAACAAACTTGTTCTGCTTAGGTATAGGAGAACTTATATTCCAAACCTGAAGTCTCTAGCTCTTGTAGTCTCTGAGATCTACGTGTTCATACAGACGGACAGACGGACGGACAGACGAACATATCCATATCGAATCGGCTATTGATGCTGATTAAGAACATATACTTTATGAGGTCGGAGATGCTTCCTTCTGCCTGTTACGTACTTTTGCACAAAACCATTATACCTTTTTTATCCATTTTATGGGTTCAGGTTCTATTTAGTTGCTTGTTGTTGTTGACAATCATATTCAATGGTTAAACCACGCCTACTCAGTACCGCGCATACTTTTTAATACACCTTTCGATACTGTTCAGGACTTGGTTTGCAGCATCTGCTTGTCCGTTTACAATGGAAATCTTGAATGGGCATTCCAGGTGCTTCGGTGACCGATGCTTCTCTTTCACGCGTTTCTAATTGCGAATTCCTCTAGCAGAACAAAACTTTACCAAACTGTGATATTGTTGTAACCTTAGATTAATTACTTAGTATTCCCAATAGATACCAGAACAGCCAAAACGAAGTAAAACAAGTAAGAAGGCTCTAGTCCGGATACCCCGACTAGAAGATACCCTGAACCCAGATGCAGGCCTTGCATCCTAAAAGTATGCTTCAAATAATGATCACTTTAAAGTTTAAACAAAACTCATAACTGACTTAACTTTACGATATCTCTGATGTTTCTAAACCGATTTGGACGAAGTTTTAAGAAAAGTTCTATCGTTACCCATTACACCAACCCCAATTTTTACATTTTCCAAATTCGATATTTTTTTGTTATCGATTCCATGTGTATATCGAAAACCAGAGTAGTTATCGATAATTTGAAGCAAACTTGTTCTGCTCATGGTATAGGAGAACTTATATTCCAAATCTGAAGTCTCTAGCTCTTGTAGTCTCTGAGATCTACGCGTTCATACAGACGGACAGACGGACAGACGGACAGACAGACAGACGGACAGACGGACAGACGGACGGACAGACGGACATGGCCATATCGACTCGGCTATTGATACTGATCAAGAATATATATACTTTATGGGGTCGGAGATACTTCCTTCTGCCTGTTACATACTTTTGCACAAAACCATTATACCCTGATTTACCCATTTTATGGGTTCAGGGTATAAAAAATAAAAAAATAAAATCGACGGTCTGTGCATCCGGCTTGACCTACGGGCCGTGTCTCCAACACGGCCGATAAGACTTTACGTAAAATACGTTCCTTTTCAAATTCATCAAACAAAAAAGAAAGCAATGACAAAACAATGAAATTAAAATGAGTAAAATATATTTTTAAATTCAACTCCGTAAGTTTAATTGAAGATTGAATGTAGTTTCCATAAATTCAAAGAAGGTTGTGTTTTATCTCCTGATAAATTTCATAAGTATTATATGACAAATATAAATAATATAGAAGTATTTTCTACTCACACTCATTTCTTTTTATTTTCGTCTGTTTTGCACTTGTTTATTTTTTGTGAATACACACATATTTGGCTCACGATTCACATACATACATAAATATAAAGTCTAAAACAGACAAAAACCAATAACAACACATTCTGGCTTGTCGAAGCTGAGAAGCACAAAATTCACAAAGTAAAAATACCCCTTGTACAAATATAGAATAATAGTCAATAAAACTAAAATATAGATAATATATTTTAATTAGTTACTAACAAAAGTGCTATGGGATTTTAGTGTTAGTTTTAATAAACTAATTTAATTTAATTAATATATACAATTTGTTTTATTGATTATGAACGCCCTACCTTATTGCCAAAATATAAAAAAACATATTATATAGAAATAATAATGAAGTATCTCATGTTTTGCTATTCAATTGCACAAAGTTCATATAAAGTTTATACTAACATTCTTAGTCGGATTGCATCAAACAGATTAAGGTAAAAGTTGAGATGATAAGAGAAATGAAGTGCAGCAGCTTAATTTATAAACACAAATTTTTACTGATATAGGTTGCCGTTGCACTATGGTTTTTGGTATGTTTGCCAAAAAACTGTCATGTATTAATTTTTGACATGTCCTTTAATTAACGAATTATTAAATTTTATAAAATAAAGGTCTAACCCAAAAACGTTTACCTGATATGTTGAAAACAAGGGGCGATAACAAAGAAATTTTATAGAAATGATTTCCCTTTGGTTCTAAAAAACTTAACGCAAAAAACCAAATCAACGCAACCTATTAGAATTTGGCCTGTTGCGAAAACTGAGGTGGTTGCGAAAACCGAGGGATAATCTTTTGTTGGCTACGAGACCTATTTCCAAAAGTAGATGCATTTTCTTATCATTTAAATCAAAGTAAATCGAGTTTATCTGCAAGGATTTCATTTTAATTTATTAAGTTTTTGATAAAATTAGAAATTGCGTAAATGATTTACATTTTATTCAAGTTAAGAATTTTGGTTTTGCAATTATCGAGGAGTTGCGTTTAACGAGGGTTGCGTTGCGCGAGGTCGTACTGTATCTTGTCTTGTTCCCTTGCTATTAATTAATGCCAGTTTTTTGGCAAAATGCCCATAGTGCTTTGGCCCGCCGCTTGCCTTGAAAGACACTGAGCGCAAGGGCAACTGAAACAAAATTATATTCACATTCTATCCGCTATCGCTATCGCGCTCGCGCGCACTTATTGCTCATATACATATGTAGACATAAAACAAGCAAATGAAAAACAAGAAAGAAGCCGACCAGAAGATACCCTGAACCCAGTTGCAGTCCTTGCGTCCTAAAAGTATGCTTCAAATAATGATTACTTTAAACAAAACTCATAACTGACTTAACTTTACGATATCTCTGGTGTTTCTTAACCGATTTGGACGAAATTTTGAGAAAAGTTCTATCGTTACCCATTACACCAACCCTTATTTTTACATTTTCCAAATTTGATATTTTTTTGTTACCGACTCCATGTGTATATCGAAAACCAGAGTAGTTATCGATAATTTGAAGCAAACTTGTTCTGCTCATGGTATAGGAGAACTTATATTCAAAATCTGAAGTCTCTGAGATCTACGCGTTCATACAGACGGACAGACGGAAATTTCTTCTGTTTGCGCTTAGATGTTTTAACTGGGTTCCTGGAATAGACCTACCCCCCTATTCAAGTAGACTTCTTTTAATTAATCTTCCTTCCCTGTTGAACCGTAGAATTATGCATGGTGTAGTATTTATCACTAATCTACTTAATGGTGAAATTGACACATCAGTTCTTCTAAGTCGAATAAAATTAAATATTCCAGTTAGATCTTCCCGTAACAGACAGACGGACAGACGGACGGACAGACGGACATGGCCATATCGACTCGGCTATTGATACTGATCAAGAATATATATACTTTATGGGGTCGGAGATGCTTCCTTCTGCCTGTTACGTACTTTTGCACAAAACCATTATACCCTGATTTACCCATTTTATGGGTTCAGGGTATAATAATGCAAAAATGTATTGCGCTAAAAATTTTATTTACTCATGGATTCAAAAACTTTATTTGTAGCAATATTGTACTATATGTACTTCGAAAGCTAACATATTCAATTAACTTCTAAAGAAATGAGATTTCATTTTAAATCAGCCTGCTGTCGCTTAACAGATTCTAAAGTAGAATCGGGGCCTTAGAGTCCTTGCTTCCGACTGCAGCGCAAATTTTCCTACCAACGTATTTTTTGCCAATTTGTTTTTGTATCTAACAGTGAGTCAGGCGCAACTGATTTTGTTATTTACGTGGCATTTTTACATACATATATTAACTGCATGCATGTATTCAAAGTCCAAATTGAATTTGGCAAATTCACATGTTCATACATACACATATGTATTTCAGAGCATTTTAATTCGTTTCAACCCACACTTTGCACATACAAATAGTCCAGTCTTCAAGCTCTTAGTAAAGTACTTGGCATTGTATAACACACTGTGTGTTCGTAACTCATCATTAACCGCTGATTTAAGTTCAATTTTTTTTGCGCCGTTCTTCGATTATTATCGTCCATCGTTCCTTAACCGTCATACCCAAACTCAAAATCATTCTTTCGGTCGTTCGCGTATACGTACGTAAATTCTTTCTTGCGGTACCCTCGCTTTGCCCTTGTTGCGATTTATATGCGCTGTGAGATTTATACGCTGACGCTGACCCTTGAGGAAATTATTACAAATTACTTAAGAATGCAAAAACGATTATATGTATCCATCGAATTTGCAATTAGTGACGTGCACACTTTGCTCCACGCCATCCCCAACCTCAGTCCCAGGTTTCAGTTAAGGTCCATACGACGACGACGACGGTGCCGCCGATACAGCAAGGCAACCAAACATACATAGCCACAGTGTGATATTCTCATATCAGATTCGGCGTCGAGCGGGGCTTGAACCGCAGGCATCGCACCTAACCACAGAGTACCTCAAACCCCAACCCAAAGACACAACATAACAAAACAGACCAGAAAATAAAAAAACAGCCGTCGCACGGCACCGCACCGCACCGTGCACAGCGCCGCTCCACACACACACACAGACGAAAAGCAATGCTGCAAATCTGGATCTGGAATTGCACTCGAAGACACCCACCCCAGCTACAGGGTGTATACTATAGTACATAATTGCATACGCCGCGCTTCTCCAGTATAAAGCGTGTTGTGCAAGCTTATAAGCAAGCCTATATGCAAAATTGACAATGATGCCTACAAAACTCCGCTACATTTCTTCTGGCTCTAAGCATTTATATTTGGGTGTGTTTGTGTGAATTCATGTTGATTCGAAGAGCAGTTCTCGTTGTTACTTTAAATTGTAATTTCTTTCTGCCTTTGCCTTTCTGTATTTTGTCTACTTTAAGCGATTTAAACTTTGTGTTGGTCATTTCGTTCTAATGGGTCTTCTCTAAATTGCTTTGTTGAAAATTGCGTACAATTATAACTATTCTAGTCAAACTTATACACACATACATACATATAGGTTTTGAATTAAACACGGAAATACTGTTGCACTTAATATAAAAGTTAAAAAAAACAGGAGAAAGGTTTTCAAATTGACTTTATTTTATATTAATGCGCCTTAACTCTGAACTTATACATTAACATGTGTATTGTAAACTATAAATATATATATATATATATATAATACAGTACGACCTCGCTTAACGCAACCTATTAAAATTTGGCCTGTTGTGAAAACTGAGGTGGTTGCGAAAACCGAGGGATAATCTTTTGTTGGCTACGAGACCTATTGCCAAAAGTAGATGCATTTTCTTATCATTTAAATCAAAGTAAATCGAGTTTATCTGTGTTCAATGCAAGGATTTTATTTTAATTTATTATGTTTATGATAAAATTAGAAATTGTGGTCTGTACTTTGTAAATTTTTTTCAAGTTAAGAATTTTGGTTTTGCGATTATCGAGGAGTTGCGTTTAACGAGGGTTGCGTTGAGCGAGGTCGTACTGTATATATAAATAATGAGCATGTGTAGCTTGCTAACCATCGATTTAGCTGCTGTTTGTCACTTAGTCCTGCCAATTGCAACAATGAGCGCTATACAATGATACACATCTTAAGTCAAAAGAGAGCCTGTGCTTGCCGGTGTTTATTTTTATTATCTTTGCTTTGTGTCGTTTTCGTTGGTTTTCAGTAACTGTGTTAGTGTTGTTGCTATAGTTATACTCGATACCGAAGGTAAAGAGTATATTGGGCTTGTGCAATGTCCGTCATGGTGTCTGTCCGCCTGTCCGTCTGTCTGTCTGACCGTCTGTCCGTCTGTCCGTCTGTATGAACGCAACTTTTTTCCACACCCTTCAAGCTAGAGACAGCAAACTTTGCAAATGTCTTTATCTGTGACATAGTAAATTAAAGTGTTAAGATTGGAGTTCTACGATAACTAGGGGGCTGGCAAATCGATAAACTCGATAACGCAAAATCGATAGATCCAGCTATTTCGCAAGCCCTTACAGCTAGAACTACCAAATTTGGGGAGAAAATAGCAACTACCAATCCCCAAAAAACTGCATCAAAAATTTTGGAGCCACGCCTACCCATTCCGCCCCCAGCCCCCCGCAGTTTAACACTTAAAATTACCATATCTTCTACAGTTTTTGAGCTAGAGCCATCAAATTTGGTGCCAAGATAGGTGTTGACGATCCCCAACCAAATTCATAAAAACTTTGTATGCCACGCCCATCTATACTCCCTATTCGCCCTCAAGCACCCCAACGCTTCGCTAAAAACGGTAGTGCGTGTATCTTCCATAGTGTTTGAGCTAGAGTCACCAAATTTGGTAGGTAGATAACTGGTAACGACCTCCCAAAAACTGCATCAAAGTTTTGGAGCCCTACCTACCCATTCCGCCCCCAGCCCCCCCGCAGCTTAAAACCAGAAACGCTTATTTATTTTACAGTTTTTGAGTTAGAGCCACCAAATTTTGTGCCAAAAAAGGTGATTATAGCCTACAAAAAAATGCACAAAAACTTTGGATGCCACACCGATCCATACAGCCCAAGCTGCCCCAAACCGCCCCAATGCCTCACTTAAAACGGAAATGCGTGTATTTTCCAAAGCGTTAAGGCTAGAGTCACCAAATTTGGTAGGAAGATAGCTATTAACGATCCCCAAAAAACAGCATCAACTGGAGCCACGCCCCCCCACCCCCCCCCCCCGCTCGAGCCACCTGCATTTTGAAATCAAAAACGCCTATATTATCCACATATTTTGAGGTAGAGCCGCCAAATTTGGTGAGAGAGCCCAAGATAGGTGATGAAGAAACCCAAAAAATGTGGATGGCGCCCCCCCCACCCATACCGCCCCCAGCACCCCTTCCACCATATTCTACTAACTTTGAGCTAGAGTCACCAAATTCGGTTTGAGGATAGCTATTGACATCATAAATAGATCTGCAGCAAAAGTTTGGATGCCACGCCCCCCTTACCAACCCCAGCCCCCCTTCCCACAATTTTTACTATTTTTGAGCTAGAGTCACCAAATTCGGTATGAGGATAGCAATTGACATCATACACAGATCTTCAGCTAAAATTTTATTGTCACGCCCCCCCCCCCCCCTTACCACCACCCACCATATTCTTCTAACTTTGAGCTAGAGTCACCAAATTTGGAAGGAAGATAGCTTTTTGGCATCCCCATCTGCACCAGACAATCTTTGAGGCAGCGTACACCCCTGCCGTATCCACACACCATTGCAATCAGCTCTCTTTTAATCTGTTTTACTACTGGTATCGAGTATACCGCAGTCGGGTGCGTCCGACTGCAACGTGTCTACTTGTTTTTGGCTTGTTTTTTGGTAAAATTAAAACGCTTTCAGCGTGTCTAACAAATGTACAATAAGAAGAATGCAACATGTTGCCTATAGTGTATTATATTATTTTCGGAGAGGTAGCCTAATTAAACACACTGTTCATTTATTATACTTTGGTACCAAAGGTAAAAATCATATTGGTTAAGTGGAATGTTGACAAAGTGTCAAGATTGTAGATCTACTAGTGCTGGAATATCCTGCAAAGATTTGAATAACATACAATTTTTATTTGCCCGCCACGAGGTTCCCTTTGTAAAGAAATTAACCACATGCTTTATTACTGGTATCAACCCACTTGGTTTTATTTATTTATTTGAAAAATAAAATTCACCGGTCAGTCTAAAAACACAAAAGTATGTATATGCATTTCTGCTTAGTATAGTAAGCTTTATTTTGAATCAATTGAAGTCTTGTCAGAGCGATAGCTATCAATAATTTTTTCCGATTATTTCGACAGTGAGATGTTATTCGATTATAGCGTAATGACTTAGTTTAGTATGGTGTTGGCGGTAGTGGCTAACGTGGCTATGCTCATAATGACTTTGGTAACAGCTGCGCATGATTATTGCAGTAACAAACTAAAGAAAAAACAATTAGAAACGTTGCAGTCGGACGCACCCGACTGCGGTATACTCGATACCAGTAGTAAAACAGATTAAAAGAGAGCTGATTGCAATAGGGTGTGGATGCGGCAGGGGTGTACGTTGCCTCAAAAACTGTCTGGTGCAGATGGGGATGCTAAAAAGCTATCTTTCTTCCAAATTTGGTGACTAGCTCAAAATTTGTAGAATATGGTGGAAGGGGGGCTGGGGCTGGTATGGAGGGGCGTGGCTTCCAAGGTTTTGCTGCAGATCTATTTATGATTTTAATTGCTATACTCATACCAAATTTGGTGACTCTAGCTCAAAGTTAGTAGAATATGGTGGAAGGGGGGCTGGGGGCTGGTATTGGGGGCCTGGCGTCCAAAGTTTTGCTGCAGATATATTTATGATGTCAATTGCTATCCTCATACCAAATGATTTTGCGTTATCCAGTTTATCGATTTGCCAGCCTCCTAGTTATCGTAGAACTCCAATCTTGACACTTTAATTTACTATGCCATAGATAAAGAGATTTGCAAAGTTTGAAGTCCCTAACTTCAAGGGTGTGGAAAAAAGTTGCGAACATACGGACGGACAGACACCATGACGGACATTGCACAAACCCAATATACTCTTTACCTTTGGTATCGAGTATAACAACAACAACATTAGAAGCAGCAGGGCACTAGACACTACTTGTATCCATATACATTGTATCAGTTGTGTTAGTTTCCTTTCGAGCTCTCTCACTTTCTTACTCTCTCTCTCTCTCTCTCTCTCTCTCTCTCTCTCTCTCGGTTTGACTAAGTGAGTCCATTTTCCTCCTCTCACTTCGTGATACATACACAACGCCATGACCAAGACTATGGTCTTCATTTTCAGTTCGGTTTTTTTGTCGGCTTTTTTTAATTCGATGCAATCAAGCTGTATGGAAATTGCTTTGAAATTGGTAATGGAATTTGAAATATATTCACATTTGGTCGTATCAACCGCTGCTGGTGCTTCTGCTGATGCACCCTTGCTCTTGCAATTAACTATACGCAACTGAGACCTGACATCCAAGCAACACCAAAGCCGATCCCAAGACCCAAAGCCATGCACGTTAATAGTGAGAGAGCAATAAGACCCTTGCCATGCCGTTCTTGGATTTTGCTGCGCATGCCTGTTTGCTGCGATTTGCTTGGTTTTCTTAAAGTTATTCCTATTATCAGAGGCTTTGATTAGCCAAAGGGTCTCGGGTCTCACATGATTATTGATATGTATGAACATAAAATCAACCACTGTGCCTACAAAGAGGAGTTCAATGACTAAACTCAGCGTTAAAGAAATTCATGTATTACAATAGCTTAAACAATCAAAATATTTTGACTTTGACTCTTGAAAAATTTAAAATAACACACAAACAGAAGTAGTTGACAGAATAAAGCCAACAAGAATGTTATATGTACAATGTTAGACGGTACTGAAACAACCCCCTAGCCCATTTTTTCACATGATAATTTTATGATGAATACACAGACACACATATTGTGTATTAATTTATAATGACACACGCACATATGCTAATTTTCCTGTTAACTATCTCCCAAAAGTTCTCAATTGGGTTTAAATCTAGCGATTGGGCAGGCCAACGAAGAACTTTTATGCCATTGCTCAGAAACCAATCCTTGACCACTTTTGATGTGTGTTTTCGGTCGTTATCTTACTGGATCCTCCATTGAAAAGCCTTCTAATAAGTATATGGCAGCATGACGTCCTTAATCATACTAAGTTACTTGAAATTATTCAAAGTTTCATTAACGTTACGAAGAACATGCATACGACGCGCCAGGATGTAGTAATCATATTTACTGAGTTTGTCGGCATTAGAAAATTTTGTGAACAGAAGTTGTCCGTGGTAGGTGTAATAGAGTCTTACCCACCAGGATTTTATAGTGTCTTCTAGACACATTGTTTCCCTAATACGAAGGGCTCTGAGAGTCGTCCACCCGGCTTAATGTTTCTGTCTAGTCAACTGTCTACTGTGAGCTCAAGGTAATTGTGTAATTTTCCACCCTCGTGTGGTGCCTCTATTAACTTATCCGGAGATGGTCGAGTGCATCGGTGACCGTTGCTGAAACCACGTTGTTTAAAATGCCCCTCTAAGTGTCTAGGATGGCTATAATGAAAAATTCTTTGCGTTAAACGTTCCAATTGATTTGCACTTTTGATTGTTATCCATTGTGATCGAGTTTTGAACGGTTTCAAATACTGGCAGGACTCCTTAACTTGGACCACAGCCTTTTTTTGGCTTGAGCTGGACCTGTGCCAAAAACATGGTAAATGCGAAGAACGAAAAGTACTGGATCTCAAGAAGCTGATTGCGTCAAGCTAAAGAGCCGGTTCGTCCATATATTGATAGTTGGTTGTTCAAGAATGAATTTATAACTATCGGTCGCTACCTTACTGTCCAACATGTTGTTAATATCCATGTTTAGAAAAAGCTTTTCAGGCGCGTAATATCCAGCCATGTTTTGGTAAAGAAGGAGGCACCTGTATAGCTAGTTTCAAAGTCAGGCACATCTCGACAAGGGATCTGCTCGCTTTCGTTACAAAAGCATATCAACTCTTGTCCCTCTAGGAAGTCCATTTGGGTATAAAAGACCAATTGGTTGCAGTACCTTATTCTCTGTAGCAAGAATCCTTGAATATAGAATTTATAATTTTTATACTCGATACCGAAGGTAAGGAGTATATTGGGTTTCTGCAATGTCCGTCATGGTGTCTGTCCGTCTGTATGAACGCAACTTTTTTCCACACCCTACAAGCTAGAGACTTGAATCTTTGCAAATGTCTTTATCTATGGCATAGTAAATTAAAGTGTCAAGATTGGAGTTCTACAATTACTATGGGGCTGGCAAATCGTTAAACTCGATAACGCAAAATCGATAAATCCAGCTATTTCGCAAGCCCTTACAGCTAGAACTTCCGAATTTGGGGAGAAGATAGCTATTAACTACCCCACAAATAATGCATCAAAAATTTGGGACCACGCCCACCCATTTCGCCCCCAGCTTCCCGCAGTTTAAAACCAAAAATGTCCATATCTTCTAAAGTTTTTGAGCTAGAGCCACCAAATTTGTTGCCAAGATTGTTGATGTAGAAACCCAAAAAAATTAGATGCCGCCCCACCCCATACCGCCCCCAGCCCTCCTTCTACCAAATTCTACTTACTTTGAGCAAGAGTCACCAAATTTGGTAGGAGGATAGCAATTGACATATACATACATCATGCAAAAACTTTGGTGCCACGCCCCCATACCGCCCACAGCCCCCCTTTCCCTACCTTTTACAAATTTTGAGCTAGAGTCAGCAAATTTGGAAGGAAGATAGCTTTTTTGCATCCCCATCTGCATCAGACGATCTTTGTGAAAGCGTACACCCCTGCCGTATCCGCACCCCATATCAATCAGGTCGCTTTTTATCGGTTTTATTACTGGTATCGAGTATATCGCAGTCGGTTGCGTACGACTGCAACGTTTCGTTTGTTCGAACGAACTCGATCACACTCGTTGCAGTTTTCTGGCTCATACCGTTAACCTTATGAAAATGGGTAGAAAAGGGTATAATGGTTTCGTCTTTCGGCCCGCTCGTAAAAGCGCGAGATTAGAGCTTTTGGATATCAGTTCGTGTATAACAAGTGCATTTCAAGTTTCTTTCAAATTATAGAAAACTCGTCTTGTTTTCCATATAATGGACTTGAGAATTTTGGAAATGTTTTCAAAAACTCTAGACAGAATAATTCTAATCTTAGAAATAAAGTATCGAAAAAGTTCGGGCACTGTTGTCTGTCCGTATGTATGAACGCATCTTTTGTCAGATAAAGTGTCATTGGGGTTCTTCCATAACTGGTCGCTGGCAAATCGACAAATTAGATAACTCATATTCGATTAATCCATCTATTTCGCACGCCCTTACAGCTAAAGCTAGCAAATTTGGGCAGAAGATAGCTACTTACAACCCCCCAAAAAACTGCATAAAAAATCCATACCTAGCTGCCCCAACGCTTCGCTTAAAACGGGAATCCGTATATCTTCCATAAAGTTTGAGCTAGAGTCACTTGGTAGGCAGATAACTGTTGAAGACCCTCAAAAAACTGCACCATTCCGACACCAGCTCCCCGCAGCTGAAAAACAAATTTGGTGCCAAGATGGGTGATAAGGACCCCAAAAATAAATCCATAAAAACTTTGGATGCCACGCCCATCCATACTGCCCAGAAACCCAAAAATTTGGTTGCCACAACCGTCCAGCCCCCCTTCCCACACCTTTTACTTTTAACTTTAAGCTAGAGTCACCAAATTTGGTAGGAAAATAGCAATTGACATTCCACACAGAGCTGCAGCAAAATTTCGATGCCAACCCCACACATTCAGGTCTCTTTTTATCTGTTTTATTACTGATATCGAGTATACCGCAGTCGGTTGCGTCTGACTGCAACATTTCTACTTGTTACTTGTTACATTAATGGCTGTTTTATTACACTACTATTAATTAAATTATAATCTTTAAATTTCAGATTCAAGCGTTGACTGTGGTCTTAACCTGGCAAATGCAAGTTGCGTTGGAGCACCAACAGAACTCGGATTCAGTGGGGCAGGTGGTGCATTAACATCCGAGAGCCATATGTTTTCGCCAGCTTCTGTCTCTAGTTGTTCGACGACATGTGGCAAAGGTCAGCCGCATGTTTTATCACCGTCATCAACAACAACAAGTGACTTGAATTTGAGCGCATCGACAACAACGATTTTCAAATGCAATCTCTGTGAATATTTTGTGCAATCGAAAAAAGATATGGAAACTCACATTGTTACTATGCATCCAACTGCAGAAAGCGATGACTTTATCAGCATACCAACTAACACAGCTGCTCTGCAAGCTTTCCAGACAGCTGTCGCAGCCGCTGCTCTTGCTGCCGTCCAACGTTGTAACGTTGCAGGCAACACACCAACATCCGCAGGAGCGGAAGGAAACAGTAATGGCGATGGTGACAGCGATTGTCCCATTGAAATTAAGCATGAGCGATTAGATGATAGCGATTATGGGAACATTATAATGAGTAGTGCTGCTGCAAAGGAAAGGAGTACCGCCGCGAATTTTATAGGACAGAGCGATCGCGATCCTACTAAAAAGAATAGTCATTCGCCCAAGACTGAACCGATGCCGTCACAACCAAGTGGTGTATCGTGCCCCCTGTGTCTGGAGAGCGGATATAGTGAGAAATCGTTACTGGAGACCCATCTTATAAACGTGCACAGTGTGACACGAGATGGCCTTGCTAGACTTTTGCAGCTGGTAGATCATACAGCTTGGCGACCATCATCAAGTAGTGATGACTTTTCACATTCGATCGCAACTACTAACGAACGAAATATAGAGGAAAAAAAATGTTCGAATGACTGTGAAAACGAAACTATTGCAGCGGCCACAATGGTCGCTGGAGGCTTACAGGGAATCTCTTGCCAGCAATGCGATGCCACTTTTAAACACGAGGAGCAACTGCTTCAGCATGCCCAACAAACAAAACATTTTCCAATGCAAAATAGCGAGTACCTTTGCCTTGCCATTAGTCAGGTTGGTCGACCTTGCTTTTTGTCGTTTGCCACCTTGCCGGCAATGGTTGCTCATTTCAAGGACGTGCATATGAGCCTTGTTATCTCTGAGCGGCACGTCTATAAGTATCGCTGCAAGCAGTGTTCTCTAGCGTTTAAGACACAGGAAAAGCTTACCACTCACATGCTGTACCATAGTATGCGGGATGCGACAAAGTGCTCCCTTTGCCAGCGCAACTTCCGCAGCACTCAAGCCCTACAAAAGCACATGGAGCAAGCCCACTCAGCGTCAGAAGCAGGAGTCGCTGCTTTAAGTGGAAGTCCTCGGGACCTGTCGCCTAGTTTCAGCTCTACAGATCGAGAAAAGGTTCAGGAAGAGCAAAATGCTTTTGACTTAACTACATCTAAGACGAGTGAATCAGGTAATTAAACCTAAAGCAAAAGCACAAGCATAAGACGTTAGCTGCTCGATCTGTGTTATTTTATTTATTTCAATTAAAAATATTTAAAAAATCATTTCGGCCCGCAACTTTTTTTTAATGTCAAGTAGCCATAACAAGTAAAGATGTTGCAGTCGAAAACAACCGACGAACATTGCCAGCTAAATTGCCCCCAAATATGGTGACCCTAGCCCAAAACTGTAGAAAAATTGGGCTTATCTGATTTTAATATAATTCAAAGGTGGAAGAAGAAGAGGTGGGCTTGGCATCAACATTTTTGAAGCTGTTTATTCAGAGACATCACATGCTATTTTAGGGATGTGGGAAATACCATATAGGATTTTATCGATTTCCCAATCCTAATCCTGAGTCTTTTTATACTCATTACCGAAGGTGAAGTGTATATTGGTAATGTGAAATGTCCGTCAATATGTTTGTCCGGTTGCTTCTGCATTAAAACTTTCGATGCTAAGCCCAACCACAGCGCCCTAGCCTAGTCTTTTCAAACGGGAATGGGTGTTTCTTTCACAGTTATTGAGCTATGGTAACCAATATAACTGGTGGCGTCCCCAATAGATCTGCGTCAGCGTATCTTTGAACGCAGCGCATTCATGCCGCATCTATTCCCCTTTTCAATCAAGCGTCTTTTTACCCGGTTTTTCACAGGTATCGGGTATACCGCAGTCCGTTGCGTCGGACTGCAACGTTTTCACTTCTTCTGACCAGCCAATAGGCAAAGATATTGGTGAAGTTTTAACTCTCTAGCTTTAAGTGTGTCGAAAACATCTTATAACAAGGTAAGAAATAAGGGACGGTCGCACTTTCTAAATCCAAAGTTTTTTGGCGAATAATAGGTTTATGAACAGAAGAAGGCTCTAGTCGGGAGATCCCGACTAGAAGATACCCTGAACCCAGTTGCAATAAGTGAAGTGTTGGCTAGGGCTTACTCTTTGCGCCCTAAAAGTATGCTCAAAGTAATGATCAATGTAAACAAAACTAAAAACTGACTTAACTTCAATCGATTCAATTCGATATCTCTGGTGTTTCTTAACCGATTTGGACGAAACTTTGAGAAAAGTTCTAATGTTACCCATTCTTTCGACGCCTATTTTTACAACATATATTTAGAATTTGAAGTCTCTAGCTCTTGTAGTCTCTGAGATCGACGCGTTCATACAGACGGACAGATAGACAGACAGACAGACGGACATAGCTATATCGACTTGGCTGTTGATGGTGATCAAGAATATATATACTTAATGGGATCGGAGATGCTTTCTTCTGCCTGTAACATAGTTTTTCACAAAACCATTATACCCTTTTTACCCGTTTTATGGGGTTCAGGGTATAAATATTGCTTTAGATTTTGGAAGCAGGGGTCAAAGCCGCTCCCTCGCATTACTATATTGTAAGTACTTTTAGTACAATAACATTAAATAATAAAAAACTATACTTGCTACAGTTGCCCGAAGCCAAGAGAGTATGCAGCCATCCCCCCAGCGATCGCCCCTTCAACTAGAAGATCCGCAGTTAAAAAGATCGCACCAGCTCTCTGAAAAAGTATTTTCGCCAAACGCTCTTGAGGAATCGACTACAGAGCAGCAGCAGCATTTAGCCGTATTGACCGCAGCTTTGCTTAAGCAAACTCAACAGAGTCCTCATGCAACTGATGCAGTCTGCCTGTCGGGTGATGGACAATTGTCGTTGTCGCCAATGGAAATGCATCAGTTGCAAGTAAAGGCGCAACAACATGGCTCTTTCAGCAGCATAAACCAACAATCGCCGCTGCACGGTCTGCAGAGTCTACAGAACTTGCAACAGATACAACAACAGTTAAGCGCGGCAGCTTCAGCTTCTGGAATGCCTATCAATCCAGTGGACATGCTCAATCTAATGCAATTTCATCATTTGATGTCATTAAATTTTATGAATCTGGCACCACCATTGATCTTTGGAGCTAATGCTGCCAGCGGAGTTGGCGGAGCTGCGACAACAGGTGGGGCACATAACAGTGGTATTGCGCCGTCCTCTTCGGCCAGCACATCCTCACTCTGTATTGCGGATCATCAACAAAAATGTACAAGCGACACAACAAGTTTAAGTATCCTTGCACCGTCAAATGTGACCAACAATAATCAGGTAAATCAAAATCTGATCAAAATAATTGAAAATGTTATCTGATGTTTTTTTTTGTAGCAACAACTGAGTAGCAATCAGAAACGTGCACGAACCCGAATAACCGATGATCAATTAAAAATTCTGCGCGCTCATTTCGATATAAACAACTCACCGAGCGAAGAGAGCATTATGGAAATGTCGCAGAAAGCAAATCTTCCAATGAAGGTATTTTAATTTACTCCCGTTAAATAAATCAGTTGATAACCTATTAATGACCATATGTATTTGTGCAGGTTGTTAAGCATTGGTTTCGCAACACTTTGTTTAAGGAACGACAACGCAACAAAGATTCGCCGTACAACTTTAATAATCCGCCATCAACCACTTTAAATATTGAGGAATACGAGCGTACTGGCCAAACTAAGGTAACACCCTTAAACGACGCGGCCGTAACAGCTTTGGCTGATGTCATTACTGCAACGTTACCAACGACACCAACAGCAACAACAACAACGGCCCCTGTCATAACAAACACTCTAGCAGCTTTGACAACAGCATCAACCGCCTTCCTTCCAACGACACAAAATGCAAGTGGCAACATTACCGACTATTTCAAAACGCAGTCAGATATGACGTTAAATTCAAAGGCAGAGCCGGACTATTTGGGGGGCGGCTTGCCGTTGCCGCTGGATGTACAGATAAAGGCTGAGCCGCATGTCGATGATGACAATGTTGTAGCTAGTAATTTTACATTCCAAAAAAAACAATGTGAAATGCAACTGCAACAGCAAGATGAAGTCTTTGAGTTTCTTAAGCAACAACAGCAACATAGCGATGCATCAGATCCAACACCGATACCACATCGAATTGCTGATGAGCAGTCAATGCAGCATATTGGATCCGGATCGTCAATGCAAAACATGCAACAAGCAAACAAGAATCCAAGCCCAAACCCAAACCAACAGCAGCAAACGCAACAGACTAACTGCTACGAGACAAAGTCGGAAAGTGGCAGTTCAGATGTTCTTTCGCGACCTCCAACCCCAAATAGCGTTGCAGCTAGCAATCTGTATAGCAGCATGAATGACTTACTTAATCAACAGCTAGAAAATATGGGAAGCAACATGGGTCCACCAAAGAAACTGCAAATATCTAGTAAATCATTTGAAAAGCTAGCATCCTCAACATCGGCAATGATTTCATCGGCTTCAGCATGTACGCAACTAGAGAGCAACTCTTCGAACTCATCGAACTCGTCATCGTCGACGTCGGGTGGTAAGCGAGCGAATCGAACGCGTTTCACAGACTACCAAATAAAAGTGCTACAAGAATTTTTTGAAAATAATTCGTATCCCAAGGATAGTGATCTTGAATATTTAAGCAAGCTACTGCTTTTATCGCCACGCGTGATTGTTGTTTGGTTTCAAAATGCCAGGCAAAAGCAACGTAAAATCTACGAAAATCAGCCAAACAATTCGCTGTACGAAAGCGAGGAGACTAAAAAGCAAAACATTAACTATGCATGTAAAAAGTGTAGCTTGGTTTTTCAGCGCTATTACGAGCTTATCAGGCACCAAAAAAACCACTGCTTCAAGGAGGAAAATAACAAAAAGTCGGCTAAAGCACAAATTGCTGCTGCACAAATAGCACACAATCTAAGCTCAGAAGATTCAAACTCATCAATGGACATACATCATGTTGCTGGAACAACTGCCGGACTGGCTCTAGCGCCTCAAAATGTTGCAGTGGCTGTGGCTGCGGCAGCAGCAGTTGCCCATTCGGGTGGATCGCAGCAATTCGGATCATCACCATCACCGCAACATTTATTTAGCAAATCATCATCCCTTACGGATTTCAGTCCATCGACGACGCCAACGCCTCCACAGCGGGAACGCAGCAATAGTTTGGATCAGCAGCGATTGCCAAAGTTTGATTGTGACAAGTGTGAGCTGCAATTCAATCATTTGGAGCTGCTGCGTGAGCATCAGTTAATGCATTTAATGAGTCCGGCACTCTTTGCTGCTGCTGGCCAGCACTCTGCTAGTCAGTCGGAAACAAGTTATGGTCCGTTTGGCAGCATATTGCAGGGACTGCAGCAGGCAGCAGCACAACAACAACAACAACAGCAAAATCAATCACAGCCGCCACCAGCAAAAAAACGAAAGTTTTCAGAAAGCTCATCGATTGCAGAGGAAGCAACATCTATGGGGGGTTTTGAAAGTTCACATAAAAAATACGAGTTCCTATTCCAATACTTTTTGCAGCACGAAACAAATAACGAAGTAAAACAGCAGTTCTTGATACAGCAGCAAAAGCAACAGCAGCAGCAAGGAAATGGTACGGACTTGGAGATGGAATTTTTAAGCAATTTCTATCAGCAGAGTGAACTGAATAAGGGAAGCAGCTACGATTTTTTACTACAATATTATCGCAAAAATGAAGATAACTTGAAGCATCAGCAACAGCAACTATCGTTTAGCTCTAGCAAAAAACCAACAATTGAATTTCTATTGCAATACTATCAGCTCAACGAGTCAAAAAAGTTTTTTCAGTTAGCTGCCTCGCCCCAAGCAACACCTGATGATGGCGTCGAATTGCAACCGTCGTCGCAGCAGCCGAATGCGACGGCGGATAACTCGAATAAAAAGATCGGCATACAAGATGATACTGTCTCTCAAAAATCGAATATCATAATTGATGATATGCATGATTCAATACAAGTCCATAACACAGGGGGGACAAAGATCGAAGAAGAGATTTCAATAAACGGACGGTGTTCACCTAGTATTGTACCGAAAGATTCCGAAGGTGAAATAAACGAAAACCTTAATAACAACAATCACATTAATATTAATGCTAGCTTAGACGATGGATGCCAACAACACTTTGAATTAAGGGACACAAAAGACAATGAAAGTGAACGTGAACGTGAACGTGATCTTGATCTTGATCTTGATCGTGAACGTCCCAAATTAAGCGGCTTAACCAACGACGTAATGAGTGGCTGCAGCGAAATAACAAGGAAATCGAGCGACAACGAAAAATCACATTACTTTCAAAATCTGGAAGACTTTCTTGATGCAACGATGATTGAGAATAACTCACAAATGCTGACATTCAATGATGACGATAATAACCCAAGCCCAAACATTGAGGGCCTCAACTTATCCTCCGTCAATGCAAATGACTGTTTGCCCTCCGATTCATCGGTTCAACTAAGCGCTCCATCTTCTAAACAAAACAAGCGACTGCGCACTACAATACTTCCCGATCAATTGAATTTTCTGTATGAGTGCTACCAGACTGAGTCCAATCCCAGCCGTAAAATGCTCGAGGAGATTTCCAAGAAAGTCAACCTGAAAAAGCGAGTGGTACAAGTAAGTAAAAAATACATTTTTTTGACTTTATACTATACGCAATATTTATTTTTTCAATAATAAACAACAAGGATCGACGTCGCAGTCAGACGCGATCAGTATAGAACATTAAGATACTTCATAACAGTTGGTAAAATTACTGTTTGGGGTTTGGGTTGCTCAAATTTACCTTTCAATTTTGTTTAAATAATTGCTTTTTATAATAATAGATTTGCATAACAGAAAAATTTTTGGTGCTTAACATTTTATCGGCCGTTTTTATCACTATACCGAAACAAGTAATATACATATCAAATTTTTTTTGATTATTGTTTCAATGAAAAATTAAACACTATCTTTTGGAGAAATACTTAGAATTATTAAAAACAATACTTACTAACTTCAACAAATTGGAAAACGAGATGTTTGTTTTTGAGTTGGCTTCGATAAAAAAATGCCGATGTGGTACTACTTAAAATTTTGCAGGTGTATCTCCGTTAAGGACTGAATACAGGGTACTCTAGATAAATCTTGACCAAATGCCCAAATGAATATTTATTTTAAACCGTTTTAGAACCGCTCAACAAACTTTGTTACAGAACTTTGGCCTGCCAAATAAGCAAAATGTTTTTAGTTTGATTTATGCTTTCATAATTTTTGTTCTATCTTAATTTGTATTATTTTTGTTTAATTTAGTGAAATACACACACCGCATCCCAACTCATTACAAATCAAATGGAATTGTCAAATATTAAAACCATGACGATACTTCAAATAAAGACACATATACAACCTAGATATTGTATTTAAAGTGAGCATTCTCATGATCGAAAAGAATGAAATGCAGTGCTGAAACTCCCCGAGTGACTTAACCCCAAATAAAAGCTTTTTATAACTATCGGAATCTATAATAAATGGACAAGGATTTTATTATAAAAACTGTAAATGATCGTTGAGTTCTGCAGCAGTCACCATCCCTCCCATTGATCATACGCAGTAACCAAAAACTAACGGTTATAATGACTGTGTTGGCCCTACATATTAGAGCACTTAAATGAATTTAATACAGGTAATTCTGAACATTAATAATAGGTACAACTACTACTAATAGCTAGCATTTTAAATTACAAAATTACAAACAATATATTTAACATATAAAGTCAAGTCATAAAAAGTCAAGGTTTACCTTAGTGCATTTTAATTTGACCTGAATTAAAAGAAAACTTAATATTACCTCCAAGTCTTAATTACTTGACTAGAAAGTTCTTTTCTTCCGTTAAACTATTTATCCGTCAAGCTAATTTGAAAAGAAATTTTAAGCTTTTTATTAAAAACTTGAAACATCCGTATGTTTATGTCTAAGACTAAGGTCGTAATAGAAGCTTGGCTTGACTGTTTATACAAATTTATGTAGGTCCAGATTAATGCAGATATGCTTTATTCCAGACAGCAAATTCATATTATATTTTTATCTTATTATATTACATAAGTTTTTATGCGTTCAAGTAGTTTAAATTATTAACATTGTAACATTAACTTTGTTGAGTTAGGACGTGCGTATTTGTGCGTGCGTAGTAGGCGAGATTTCTGTATCGACTGCTTTTACTTGCTTTTAATAGGGATGGCCACTTCTCGTGGTTCTCTCAGCTGCACTATCGATTACTTGATCTTCTGGCTTCTCATCGATTCCCACATTCGGCCCTCCTGACACTGGATTCGACTCGAATCCCTTCATAAATTCGGCCACAGTAAATGTCTTACCGTGGGCCTTCGAAATCTCCCACTTTTTCTACCTCATACCTGCCATGCTTATGAACCTTCAATACTTTGTACGGGCCAATGTATTTCCCCTTTAACTTAAGACCTACACCATACTGCGTACGCTTTATCGCCACCAAATCATTGATTTTGTAAATCTTTTCGGCTTTACGCTTCGAATCAAATACCCCTTTATTCTCCTCCTGTAGTGCTTTAATATTTTCTCTTACATCCTGGCGTATCTTGAACCGTTCTTCATCTAGTTCCTGCAACAGCAATTCCTGTACTTGTTCTTTCAGACCTGCAACATCTATGCAGCGCATATCCACACCAGTCAAGATTTTAAAAGGCGTCCTTTTAGTGCTTCTAGGCTCGATATTGTTTATCAACTGCTGCACCCTGCCAACATGCTTGTACCATAAACCTGGACTCTCTATACTTAACTTTGACAGCAAAGGCACTACCACTTTATGCATACGCTCCACCTGTCCGCTACCAAGAGGTACTCCTGTAGCTATTAGAAAATGCGGTATCTTCTGCCTCTCACAATATTTCTTAAAAATATTTGACATAAACACTGCACCCCTGTCCGACACAATTCTGTAAGGATTACCAAAATTCACCGCTTGTTTTTCCAAACAACAAATAACTTCCTCAACTCCGGTACTACGTGTTGGATATAGCCATACATATTTAGAAAACCCGTCAACAATAACTAAATGGTTATATCGTTTCTTTGTTATTTCCATCGGCCCAACATGGTCGATGTGGTAGGTAACTAAATGCTTATCACCCTTATCAACCTTCCTGCCTACCAGCCTTTGTATTCACTTAAATACACTCCACACAACTTGTCACTACACTAGCTACTTTCTCCTTTAGCTTCGGAATGTAGTATGACTTTTCTATCAACTCCTGTGTTCTCCTGAGCGACTGTCCGTCTGTACGAACGCAACTTTTTTCCACACCCTTCAAGCTAGAGACTTCAAACTTAGCAAATGTCTTTATCTATGGCATAGTAAATTAAAGTGTTAAGATTGGAGTTCTACGATAACTAGGGGGCTGGCAAATCGATAAACGCGATAACGCAAAATCGATAGATCCGAATTTGGGGAGAAAATAGCTACTATCAATCCATAAAAAAACTGCATCAAAAATTTTGGAGCCACGCCCACCCATTCCGCCCCAGCCCCCGCAGTTTAACACTAAAAATGCCCATATCTTCTACAGTTTTTGAGCTAGAGCCATCAAATTTGGTGCCAAGATAGGTGTTGACGATCCCCAACCAAATTCATAAAAACTTTGGTTGCCACGCCCATCCATTCTGCCCTAGCCGCCCCCAACCACCCCAACGCTTCGCTAAAAACGGTAATGCGTGTATCTTTCATAGTGCTTGAGCTAGAGTCACCAAATTTGGTAGGTAGATAACTGGTAACGACAACCCAAAAACTGCATCAAAGTTTTGGAGCCCTACCTACCCATGCCGCCCCCAGCCCCCCCGCAGCTTAAATACAGAAATGCTTATTTCTTTTACAGTTTTTGAGTTAGAGCCACTAAATTTTGCGCCAAAATAGGTGATTATAGCCCCCAAAAAAAATGCATAAAAACTTTGGATGCCACGCCAATCCACACAGCCCAAGCTGCCAAAAACCGCCCCAATGCTTCACTAAAAACGGGAATGCGTGTATTTTTCAAAGCGTTAAAGCTAGAGTCACCAAATTTGGTTGGAAGATAGCTATTAACGATCACCAAAAAACTGCATCAAAGTTTTGGAGCCACGCCCCCCCGTTCCGAGCCTCCTGCATTTTGAAATCAAAAACGCCTATATTTTCCACATTTTTTAAGCTAGAGCCGCCAAATTTGGTCCCAAGATAGGTGATGAAGAAACCCAAAAAATGTGGATGGCGCCCCCCACTCGTACCGCCCCCAGCCCCCCTTCCACCATATTCTACTTACTTTGAGCTAGAGTCACAAATTTGGTATGAGGATAGCAGTCAACATCATAAATAGATCTGCAGCAAAACTTTGGACGCCACGCGCCCCCATACCAGCCCCCATCCCACCTTCCACCGTATTCTACTAACTTTGAGCTAGAGTCACCAAATTCGGTTTGAGGATAGCTACTGACATCATAAATAGATCTGCAGCAAAAGTTTGGATGCCACGCCTCCCCCCCCCCCCCATACCTGCCCCAGCCTACCATACACCATATTCTTTTAACTTGCATTGCAATCAGCTCTCTTTTAATCTGTTTTACTACTGGTATCGAGTATACCGCAGTCGGGTGCGTCCGACTGCAACGATTCTACTTGTTTATCTCTTGGTGTTGGAAAAGTTGACACCGCTTCTGTCTTCTCTTTACTAGGTGTAATTTTCCCATCTTCAATAATGTATCCTAAAAAATTTACCTTTCTTTGCAAAAGTTGACATTTTTCGCAATTTATTCTTAACCCATTTCTTGCTGCCACTTCCAGAACTCTTTGCAACTTTTCTAGCCCTTCCTCAACATTTATGCTCGGTATGATAATATCATCCATGTACACAACTGCATCATCCTTCTGTACTAGTTCTCGCAAAATTGCCATCATAAATCTGGTGAACACGGCTGGCGAGTTCGAAATGCCAAACGGTACATATAAAAACTCAAACTGTCCCTTCTGCATCACAAACGCTGTGTATTTTTGTGACTGCTGTCTCTGATACTGATATACTGGTAACTCATCTGTCAACACTATCTTCATTTCCACGGGATACTTAGCACTCCGTTGCGGAACATAATGTTCGACCAACTTCAACGCTCTGCGTTTATGCACCTCAGACAATTCTGATAAATCAGAAGTTATTTCCTTCCCATTCTGTTCAGCACTAACCATACACAATCCGTTAAATTCCTCTAGCAACTCTGTGCAACTGTTATTGGATTCTTCTTTCTTTGTCTGTCTGCATACCAATTCTGTACCCTCTTTGGTCACTTGCATATCGACATTCTCCAAAATGGTTCTACCAAGAATTGCTTTGAACGCTATATCTTCATCTGCAACTACATGGAATTCAACTTGCATGTCTATGCTATCAATCTTTACGAAAATCCTCAAACTTCCAAACGTTAAGATCTGAATATCACCGATAACTGACAAACACTTCTCACGCCCGTCTAGCTGTTTTTCTCCTAGCTTCAAGTACACACTACGGCGTAGCAAACATAAATCTGCACCTGTATTAATCAGTCCTTTAAAAGTACCAGCTCCATGAAAAATTTATTTCATCTCAAGTCCCGAAGTAGTAAACAAGCTTGTTGGCTTTTTTACTGACTTATCTTGAACTACATTTGTTCCCTGCTCTGATTTAACCTCAACCTTACACTGCGCGGCTCTGTGCCCTGGCTGGTTACACTTGTAACACTTAATCTCGTTTTTCGGACAATCCCTCCGGAAATGTGATTCGTCCCCGCACTTAAAACATTTTTTTACTCGCTGATCTGCATTAGCGGATGTACTTTGGCTTCTTTCCGGCTGACTTGCTTGTTCCACAATTTTACCTGACCGCGCGTTTTTTGACAAACTTCAATCTGTATTTTTAACTGTCTCATATTCCTAGCGCTACGCAGTAAACCTTTATTCATTCTCGAATCGGGAACGCCTTCTAAAAAGTAATCTATCAAACTTTCATCTTCTAAGTCAATAGGCCTTGCTATTTCCATCAAAGCATACAAATATTCAAGCAATGTTTTATTCTTCTTTTGTTGGCGCTTCGACAATCTTCTATGAATGTCTGCTGATGATACTCTCACCCCAAATTCATCTACCAATGCACTTTTCAATGAATCCCAATCGCGAATATTTCTCTGACTGCGTATGAAGGATTTTGCTGCACCACTGAGTAACTGCTTTGCATAAATGAAAGTCTGTAATTTGTTCCAATCTACTGTTACAGCACATACTGCGCGACGCTTCCCTCCACCATGATCTGCTCATACCTGACGTTCCATGTGTTGGGTTCTGAAAATCTCTATTCACCTTGCTGTGATACAATATAAGCCCCTGTTGCAAACCATCCCTTGTTGTCATCATCTGAATCTTGTGACTCCACTTTAAAACCATAGTGAGCAAGCAATCTGTTTTGCAGTTCTGATTTTCTTCCATTTTTGTCTAATCCAAGCTCATTCAATTTAGCGCGCAATTCCGCTACCAGCAATGCTAAAATCTCGTCTCTATTCATTTAAATTAAACTGTAACAAATAGCAAATTAATTATTTTAGCAAAAGCACAAACACTTTTACAATCAATTGATCTGTTCGATTCGCACTACTCGATATTTAAACTTATTATAGCTTCCAATCGATATATTTTAAGCAAACAATATCGATATCTATTCGTGCTAGTTCCTCGTCGCACCGCTTTCTGCTCTGCCGTCAAATGCAATCCGTTTTCTCGCTGCAACAACTCTGTGACAGCTCTCTTCTCGGCGTCGCCTCAAAATTGCACCACAAGCACCAAAACAACTGTACTTGACAATTTCCTCGCACACGCTCTTCCCGTTCTTGGTATTTCTCTGCTTCTTCTGTTGCTGCTTTCGATCCGCAATTCTCGACTTGTACTTTTAATACAGCCCGCCGTTCTTGTCTCTGGCAACGTCGTCTGCTAAGTCACTAGTCCTCAATTAATCCGTTAGTTCCCAGCAACAACTCTCTGTTAGGCGTCGCCTCAAAGTTGCTCCACAAGCACCAACACAATTGTACTTGCCAATTTTCTCGTAAACGCTCTTTCTGTTCTATATTTCTTTTCTATAGCTCACGATGGAATAACACATGATACAATTAATATAATTAAACAAACAAAACTTAATATTTTATAGTCTTATTTTAATTATTTTGAATTTGTAATTAACGTCTTCAGGGTCAAACTCTTCATTAATATTTTCGTTGACTTCAATAATATGACTAGTATTTAAGGTACTTGTGTTTAAATTGAGCCAGACAACAATTCAGTATTCTTAGCTGCATAAAGTTGTATAATAATTAATAACTTACAATAACTTAAATAAGAAGACAAACACAAAACACACAACATAGCCACCAACAATTACGGACAAAAATGAGTCTGCTGAAACATATAAAAACATAAACATATATCGGCACCTTAGGGTTAACAAATTTTACAGCAAAAATTCGTCCGCACCCAACATTCTCGTTCAACAAGCAGTAAAGGACTGAAAATACTGGACAAGCGAGAGAGCGACTCTGCTAGGAATGGACCACCTCATGGTTGAATTATACAAGGTTAAGTCATGCGCGGCAGAAGGAGCCTGTTGATAAGACCATGCGAGTGCAAGAGAGATAGCATAGTTGCTGCTTCGATATTGCTTCATCGTCTTGTTTTAGTGTGCAAAAACGAGATAGAACGATGTGTGATTTTGTTTACATTTTTCAACAGAGGTTCTAATTTCAGAGCGCTCTGTGTTCTTGGCTACATGTGTAAACAACAATTTAAACTGATTATGTAAATGAAATAAAATGACATGAAACATGTATAAACGTATAAAACATATAAACATAGTTCTAAAAAAGTAACATAACCTTAAAATTCCACGGAAAATTCGTCCGCACTCACAACTTATCACTTTGACAGCTGCTTTGCGACTAACAACAGGCTCCTAAAAATTGAGCGAGCATGCTCTCACGACTTAACCATGTATAATTCAACCATGGACCACCTTATGTTATTTCATTATGTGCTCAGCTACCAGTCCTCAAGGCATGATACAATTAATATGGTAGTGTCATGCGAGCAACCAAGTACCAACTGATTTGAACATGTGAGTGCGAGGGAGACAGTCAAGTTGCTCTCTTTATTTTACTCTCTTGACTCTTTTAAGGGGTTGTTTTGTTAGTGCGACAGAGTTAGGTATAAAAAGTGTTTTGGTTGTATGTATACGGCCGATACATTTTGGTTGCTTTGTTGTGACATTTAAATTAAAATAAATATTCATATTCAAATAAGAAACATTTATTATTATTATTTTAAAGTAGTATTTTTAATAGTTTTTTATTTTTAATTATGTTTTGTTTTTGTTTTTGTATTTTTAATTTAGTATTAAGGTTTTTGATACGAAAATGTATTCTTATCTTAAAATAAAATTTTTTACTTCGTTGGGCAATGTAAACGGCACAAGTAAAACTCTAAACTAAAAAAAACACATGAACAAACATAACAAACAGAACAAAATTCGTCCGCACGGACGTCTTACCACAACGACAAGCACTTTGCGACTGTCGATTGGTACCAGAATATAGAGAGCGTTGCTCGCATGACACTACCCATGATACAATTATTACAATTAGTCGCAAAGTGCTTGTCGTTGTGGTAAGACGTCCGTGCGGACGAATTTTGTTCTGTTTGTTATGTTTGTTCATGTGTTTTTTTTAGTTTAGATTTTTACTTGTGCCGTTTACATTGCCCAACGAAGTGAAAAATTTTATTTTAAGATAAGAATACATTTTCGTATCAAAAACCTTAATACTAAATTAAAAATACAAAAACAAAAACAAAACATAATATAAAATAGAAAACTATTAAAAATACTACTTTAAAATAATAATAATAAATGTTTTTTATTTGAATATGAATATTTATTTTAATTTAAATGTCACAACAAAGCAACCAAAATGTATCGGCCGTATACATACAACCAAAACACTTTTTATACCTAACTCTGTCGCACTAACAAAACAACCCCTTAAAAGAGTCAAGAGAGTAAAATAAAGAGAGCAACTTGACTGTCTCCCTCGCACTCACATGTTCAAATCAGTTGGTACTTGGTTGCTCGCATGACACTACCATATTAATTGTATCATGCATGACACTACCATAATAATTGTATCATGCCTCAAGGCAAGGCATACTTAACAAGGTAGCCGCACTTACCGCTCACAACTTCTTATTTAAGTGTCAGAATGACAGAAGAGAGCGAGAGAGGGAGGCGCCATTGCAACAACATGTAAAGTCTGTAGCACAAGAAGTTTTACACGAAAAAATCGTCCGCGGAGATGCGTCGCTCACAACTGCTGCTAACAGACTGACAATTTAAGAAGTAAAAAGAGGGCGAGAGAGCGAGTTACGCCACCTTCTTAAGTATGCCTTGCCTCAAGGTATACTTAACTAGGTAGTCCCGCTCTTTTGCTTGCCCTCTTTTTCTGTTGCCTTACGATTCAGTCTCGTTGCGAACATTGTAAGCGACGCACGTACACGGATGATTTTTTTGTGTTCTGCTGTGTTATTTTGTGCGAGACTTTTAAAATTCTTTTGTAACATTTATTTAATCAAATTAGTCCTTGTTGCAGCATAAAAATTCATATAAATTCATATGCGTTAAGTATACCTTGCCAGTCCTCAAGTAACGGTTCTTTGCGATTCCTTTTCCTTTCGTTGTTTCCGTGATTCGTTCTCCATCTCTCTCTTTTGAGTCGATCTTTCGTTGTCGCTTGCCTTTAAACGTTTTGCCTTCAACAAGACTTTTAAAGACCATTCTTTAATTGCTAAATGATTTTTGACTGCACAGCACAAATCACACTAGTTTCAATGTTTTTTTTATTATTTTTTTTATATAAATTTAATTACAGCGTAAGCCACAAATTATTAACATTGTAACATTAACTTTGTTGAGTTCGGACGTGCGTATTTGTGCGTGCGTAGTAGGCGAGATTTCTGTATCGGCTGCTTTTACTTGCTTTTAATAGGGATGGCTAGTAGCCATTGGCTACTTCTCGTGGTTCTCTCAGCTGCACTATCGATTACTTGCTCTTCTGGCTTCTCATCGATTCCCACATTTATACAACCCGTAGATCCAGCTCAATGTCAAAGCTTGAATCACAAAATTGATTGAAAAACTATAAGAGCAAAAGATTTATTTAAGTTTGTATTAAGTATCAAAGAGGGCGGGGCTTAACGTTATTTTTCCATATATGCTTTAGCATTGACCTAAGTATGAACTCACAAAATTTTCATTGTCCTTGGTGTCCTAGCTCGTTAGCTACAAGATGTGGTCTATACGCTACATTGGGAACTTATGCTAAATTAAAAAATACAGTTTTGTACTCGATACCGAAGGTAAAGAGTTTATTGGGTTTGTGCGATGTCCGTCATGGTGTCTGTCCATCCGTCCGTCTGTCCATCTGTATGAACGCAACTTTTTTCCACACCCTTCAAGTTAGAAACTTGAAACTTTGCAAATGTCTTTATCTATGGCATAGTAAAGTAAAGTGTCAAGATTGGAGTTCTACGATAACAGGGGGGCTGGCAAATCGATTAATTCGATAACTCAAAATCGACAAATCCCCCTTATTAAATAAAAATTAAAACAAAAGATAGCTAATAACAACTCCCAAAAAACTGCATCAATAATTTTGGAGCCACGCCTACCCATTTCGCCTCCCACCCCCACGCAGTTTGAAATCAGAAACGCCTATATCTTTCACAGTTTGTGAGCTTGGCCACTAAATTTGGTGCCAAGATAGGTGATGACGACCACCAAAGAAACTCATTAAAACATTGGATGCCACGCCCAACCGTTCTGCCCTAGCCGCCCCATACCGTCCAACGCGTGCTAAAAACGGTAATGCGTGTATCTTCCATAGTGTTTGAGCTAGAGTCACCAAATTTGGTAGGAAAATAGCTATTTGCCTTCCCCATCTGTTTCAGATAATCTTTGTGGCAGCGTACACCCTTGCCGCATCCGCACCCTATTAAAATCAAGAAACAACAGGCATGAGAGGGCTAAACTTATGAACTTCAAACATTGCAAATGTCTTTTTCTATGGCATAGTAAATTAGAGTGTTAAGATTGGAGTTCTACGATAACTAGGGGGCTGGCAAATCGATAAACTCGATAACGCAAAATCGATAGATCCAGCTATTTCGCAAGCCCTTACAGCTAGAACTAACAAATTTGGGGAGAAAATAGCTACTAACAACCCCCAAAAAACTACATCAAAAATTTTGGAGCCACGCCCACCCGTGCCGCCCCCAGCCCCCAGCAGTTTAACACCAAAAATGCCCATATCTTCTACAGTTTTTGAGCTGGAGCCATCATTTGGTGCCAAGATAGGTGTTGACGATCCCCAACCAAATTCATAAGAACTTTGGATGCCACGCCCATCTATACTGCCCTAGCCGCCCTCAACCGCCCCAACGCTTCGCTAAAAACGGTAGTGCGTGTATCTTCCATAGTGTTTGAGCTAGAGTCACAAAATTTGGTAGGTAGATAACTGGTAACGACCCTCCAAAAACTGCATCAAAGTTTTGGAGCCCCCAGCCCCCCGCAGTTTAAAAACAGAAATGCTTATATCTTTTACAGTTTTTGAGTTAGAGCCACCAAATTTTGTGCCAAAATAGGTGATTATAGCTCCAAAAAAATGCATGAAAACTTTGGATGCCACGCTAATCCATACTGCGCAAGCTTCCCCAAACCGCCCCAATGCTTCACTAAAAACGGGAATGCTTGTATTTTCCAAATTTGGTAGGAAGATAGCTATTAACGATCCCCAAAAAACTGCGTCAAAGTTTTGGAGCCACGCCCTCCCGTTCCGAGCCCCCTGCATTTTGAAATCAAAAACGCCTATATTTTCACAGCTTTTGAGCTAGAGCCGCCAAATTTGGTGCAAAGATTGGTGATGAAGAAACCCAAAAAATGTGGATGGCGCACCCACCCATACCGCCCCAGCCCCCCTTCCACTATATTCTACTAACTTTGAGCTAGAGTCACCAAATTTGGTTTGAGGATAGCAATTGACATCATACACAGATCTGCAGTAAAAATTTTGATGCCACACCCCCCATACCTCCCCCAGCCCCCTATCCATCATATTCTTCTAACTTTGAGCTAGAGTCACCAAATTTGGTATGAGGATAGCTATTGACATGATACACGCCCCCAGCCCCTACTTTCAACAAACTTTGAGCTAGAGTCAGCAAATTTGGAAGGAAGATAGTTTTTTGGCATACCCATCTGCACCAGACAGTCTTTGAGGCAGCGTACACGCCTGCCGCATCCACACCCTATTGCAATCAGCTCTCTTTTAATCTGTTTTATTACTGGTATCGAGTATACCGCAGTCGGGTGCTTCCGACTGCAACGTTTCTACTTGTTTTCATTGATTTTTTTTTTGTTTTAGGTTTGGTTCCAAAACTCTCGGGCGAAAGATAAGAAATCGAGAAACCAACGCCAGTACGCACACATTTCGGACGACAACAATAGTTTTGACGGATCTAGCGGCAAAGAAGCCGGTAACAGCAACAGCAATAGCCTGAAAAGTAAATCTTACCCACTGCACAAAGAACATGTGGCTTGTGTGGCGGCCACCAGCTCATCGCTTATTGAAGGCGATGCCGATATGAAGCTGCAGGACTGTCAATTATGCCAGATACCCCAAGTAAATATGCACAAGCACGCATTCACTGTTGAGCACATTTGCAAGATGAAGGAATTGCTTGAGCAAACGAGCGAGCTATATGCCAATAGCAATGCCAGCGGCAGTGATGACACTGACTCAGAGAGGGAACGGCGCGTCTATAGCCTCTCTAAAGCATTTCTCCTGCAGCACGTTGTCTCCTCCAGTGCGAGTGCAAGTGCGAACAGCATTGCAGCAGTGCCAGGTGAACGCCCATTAAATTTTGGACCCAATAATGCCTCTTCTACGACAATGGTGACGTCGACGGCGACTGAAGTGGATGAATCTTACGATGGGCCGATTATGGGCAGTCGGCATATAGCTCGCGATATAGCTGTCTCTGTTGACGATGGCAGAAACAGTTCGTCGTCAGCCACCCGGGACCTCATGCAACAGATGTTCAATCGCAATCACGTCACTGGTAAGATTGAACGGCGATTCATTTCAACCGAGTTCGTCTTGTACTTACTTGTACTCGTGTCAGAATATTCATTCGTTAAACTGTATCGGCAGCGGCTTTTTTTAGATGTGATTTTATTTATGTTCATGCTCGATTTTGACAAAATGTTTTATTTGTGTATGTCTATTTATGATTTCGTGATTTGATGGATAAGTATGAGTTAACGTATAATAATCAACCACTTATATTTATAAATATTCAGAGCACATCCTGCCAGTTTGTCCTAGAGTCAACTGACGATTTAAGTTATCGTGCGGTAGTCAATTACCAACCACCCCAATCGCTTAGCGATTAACATACAATATGTAAGAAAGTTGATTGCAAAGAAAATACGCCAGTTGGTATTGTACTTTAGTTTTGGAGTGGATACAAACTGACGTTTATTCTTTATGTATGTTTGCTTATCCCAACGTTTGTTCGATTTACCAGGCTATGGCGGCCCAAAAAAAACAGCATACGAATTGAGCTATAAAATTTGGTATCACGTTATCTGATGAAGTCTTCCAAGGATCAGTATCAAAAATGGGCCTATGCCAAGCCCACCGCCCTCAGTGCTCTTGTCCCTTAAAACCGGAAATGTCTATAAACTCAACAGTTTTAAGGCAGGAGTAATTGATTTTGTTTACTTTTAGTTAAGTTCTAATGCATCAAAAGCTTTTATTATATATCATTTTATTAATAGACCAACACGGAAAACAGGGAATTCCTGCTTCCAGCTGAATTTTATAGAATTTTATGTTTTACAAATTGACAACAAACTGACGTAATTGTAGTGCAGTGCGTCTTTAACCTCGCTAACCCTTTGGTAGTGTCACAGATCCAATTTCAATGCCAAATACGTCACAAATGTCCCACACAAAATTTTTATGTCTCGATTGAGTAGTAGTAGCTAACGCTAGAACCTACTGGTGTTTATTTATATATGTATATACATACATATTTATATATAAATATACATTTGAAATAGCTAAGAGCCTACATACATAAGTTAATAATATGTTGTTGATGTTTGCATGTGAACGAGCACATGTATGTATTTTAAATTATGTATGATACTATAGCATTCACAAAAGTAATGTCAAAGACTAAGCAAAAGTTTGTTTTAAACAATTAATTTAAATATTTTACTGTCTACACTATAGTTAAATAGTAATTATAAACATATGCCTCGCAATTTTTAATTTATGATAGATGTATCCGAATGTTACATGCAACATTACTCATATTTAACTAATTACTGTGTCTTATTTGCCACATTGCTAAAAATAATAATAATATGACTAGTATGCATATCTGATACAAGGGAAACATATACAAACTTTTTTAATTTATACTCAACTCTTAGGTGTTGTACATGAAAACATAAATATATGTACGTTGGAATGTTAAAATAATATACATTTATGTTAAGAGATGTACAATATACGCATATTTTTATATGTATGTATGTTTATATGCCACTAACTTTTTTGCTGTAAGTACTTTGATGTTCCAGTTTGAACAAAATCGAAATTGTGTTTCTTTTTGTAAAGGATGCGTTTGGCTTTTTACCTGTACCCTTGCCTTTGCCTTACGGTTTATAAAACCCTGTCCGAACAACCTTTTTTAAAAACACCAAATTTATGACAGATTAACTAATATTATGCAACACGCTAACTGTAAGCTCTGCTCATTATACAACTTCTCTGAGTACAAAAGGAATCTCAAGATTTGTAATTTGTATCGATGTCATGTGTGTATCGGTATAGCAGAAAGAGCTATAGAAAATTTGTCACAAACTTGCTCCTCCCTACCTATAGAGGGGAGTTTCTCTTTAAATCTAAAGTCTCTATCAATTATATGCTTTCTTTCTTACACAATAAGTTAATACAATGTTTACCCATTTAATGGGTTCGTGGTACTAAAATAAAATTCTTATGTTTTCAAAACTACCGAGGAAAAAAACTATACTAAACTAAATATAAATTGATAGATGACATCTCTCAGACAATGAGCAAGCAGTGAGCTTTCTTTTCAACCGTTTTACTGGTTAAATTTGCTTCAAAGTTATAAGACCGTATACTATGTATTATGTTTAATTTGAGTTGCAGCATCAGGCTTCAAGTGAAGTTGATGTATATAAACATGCATCGATACAAAAATATATGTACATATTTTTTAATTTAATTATGCCTCAGTTAAGAAGTACTACATACCGAAAAGAAGAACAATGTTTTATTTGAGTATTATATAATCGCAATCAATTAATGACAAAACTTTTTATTTTTTATAATAAAAAAAGCCTGTACAAAAAATAAACCTTTTAATTCACTTAAATTAATTTATGTATTATTTTTTACTTTGACTTGATTCACATTATTTTTTAAAAATTTAGTTTCACTTTACCATTTACAAAGTTTTTAATTATCTTCAGAAATGCTTATGTCAAAACAAGGATGATAATTATTTTGATAATCTACTATTTCCTGATCTAATGTGCGCTGTTCGATCAGTTGTTGATATGGAGAATAAAAAAAAACATTATATAAACGAGTAAGAGTGATTTTAAAGAGATGGTTACCCGTCGGCGAAACGTCTTGTATAAAAAGAATAGTGCTTTCTTATGAAAAGAAAAAGTCGTTCCCGTTGTTAAGGAGTTCACTAACATACCACATACCACGTACTCTAAAACAAGTATTTAAAAGGGGTGCTAAGATTTTCATTACGATATCGGCAGCTTGTTAATAAGGTAGTCAAAAACATAACATTCAATTTTAGCAACAGAATGTCCAACATTGTAAAAGATAAGAAGAGGATACAAATGTTTTTGCACATAGACTTTTTCCTATGCTTCGAACCCCGAAAGGAAAAATTTAAACGACGACATACATATACTATGTAGCATGATTTTGGAGACCAGACTTCTTCAAAGAATTGCATTCCAATCGTTTATACTAAGCTAGCTAAATTGTCACTTTGTTTGTCAAGAACTTGAAAAGATCAAGCAATTCTTATCTTAAAAGTCGTGCGTTGCGGTCGGTGGGGTTGGGATGGGTGACCAAAGCTTTGTTAATTTACAGGTGGCTGTCAAAGCTCTTATTTAAATATATACATCTGAGAAGCACTAAACACAAAGCGTTACGCATACCTAAAACATTATGATTGTTGTTGCGTAACTAGAGAATTTAGGGGCATTTTAGAACCAGGAAGCCTTTTGTAGACGGTGCACCATCGACTGAAGCACTTTTACTTGTTAATCAAAAAGGGTTATACAAATAAATAAAATATAATGTAAGAAGAAGGTTATGAGAAAATTTTAATGGTTTAACTTTGATAAGTAAACAAATGTTTTAACAGTTATAGGTGGCAAATAATTTGGAATCATTTTCGATTGGTGATGCTGAATGTCAGTTGGTAAGTTGCTTTACGTGGAGAATTACTTTGGTTTGATATAAGCATATGTACTATTGATATAGATATATATGCATATCGGTATGTACAAAAGACAAATAACTTCTTTACTTTTTACAGGTAAATTTTGTGTACCCAAAAGAACGTTGTCACCATTCGTTACAATCGCAAGGATTTCCACACGCTGAACATGAAACCCTGAAAGCATATGTGTTATCATCATATGCATAACATATTATACATATATATATATATATATATATATATACATATATATATGGTATATATATATATATATATATATTAAAATAAACTTGAAAGTTCCTATTTTAAAAACAAAAATTTAAAGCACAACATTTTATGTGGCGAAATATATACATAATTAGAAATAAGTTAATTAAGAAAAGAAAGATTACTTATGAGTAAGAACAACAAATTAAACGGAAGTGTTCCTAACTATTCAAAATATATGTAGCAATAATCTTTATCACTATAAAAAAAAGAAGACAATTATAACAAATGAATCACCAAGATAAAACAATTCATACAAAGTAATCAAATGAATGTGTAGCAAAAGCAACTCTATCTTTCTCTCTTCACACACAAACTACTTTCTTCTTAGTAAGAAAATAAGAAAAATATTTTATGTTTTGTTTAAAGTTACCATTTACTGTATACATTTTGCATATCATCTCATAGTTCGAATGAAGATGAAAGAAAGTGTAAGAATTAGAGAGATGCAAACTGAGTTCCTAGCATACTTGTATTACTTTATGCCATTTTTTCTATTTATGTAAGTTTACACCAATATGTAAAAAACAGACAAAAAGTTCGGACTGACGAACATTTCATACACCTTCCATGTAAAACTGTTGTTCTAAGATTTCTTAAGCTTCCAACTCCACACAAACAAAAAGCCTTTTTATAAATGGTAAGCAAATTGTGGTGTGGTTCGGAAAGTGTGTATCTGACGTGTGTGTGTGAGTGTGTGTGATTGAAACGTTTATTTTTATCAAAATGTAATATATGCTACTCATGTAGAAATATTTTATGAAAAATGTGCCAATAGTTATTTTTCTTTGCACTCACAAAAAAACAAAAAAAAACATAAGGGGTAAATTTTGATTTATTTTACATTCCTTTTCCCCTATTATTCATACGGAGCACAGTCTTATTTTTTGCATTAAAAGAAAAAACAAGCATAGCTTTTACTAATTTACTTTTAAACTTGATATTTTTGACATTATAGATTTCTCACATTGCTTGCGTATAACGAAACAGAAAGTATTTTTTTTTTCTGTTTGTTTCATATAGTTTCGCCGTACAATGTGAAAATAAGTGTGATCTTATTCCCAGGTTCTAAAGCTCGAATAGATCTTCAGGTCCAACATGACCACTCCTTTCTTTTTCACCTTGTAGTGTGAACTATCCAAATGGACGGTGAATATTTCTTTCTTTATTTCCATTTGATTATTTCGGACACAAAATGAAGTTTTTTCCCCGACCCTCAATTTTGCATCCATTTTATTCCTTTTCGGGGAGGATTGAGACCTTCGACAATATCTTCCTGAGTTGTCTTACGTTACTCGTCCCAGTGCGTTCCCATCGGATACCTTAGCGATGTTAGCGACCTTGGCACCGTCGCTTTTTATTGGAAGCCGATTTCTATTCAGCTTATTTATTATATATTGATCTGCTTCCGACGAATCCGTAAAATCGCCCAATCAAATCCTGTACTCCTCGATATATGTATGTACATATTACATCATTTTAGCATAACAGGGCAAAAATCACACAATCAGTCTATTTGTTGTATTGGGTAATGGTCCTGAAATTGTTTGAAAATGTTTACGAGCTCTTACAAAGTAGATTACTCTAGGGCTATATCTTCTATTTCAGTACATCACTTTTAACTGAACGAACAAACTAGTCTTTCATATACATAAATATATTCACATAGTCGTAGAGGACCAATTAAATTGCAAAACGGTTTAGTTTCTTATTTAAGATATATAGTTTTGACAAATGTTTAGTTATTCCGTTGTTCACTAAGCCTGTTTTTTTGCAACCAGATTGAGAGACACGAATGACTTAACGACCTTAGAAAGATTTAAACAATCGAACGAAGTTTAAAATAGTTTATCGAGCGATATAGGAAGAATCAAATGTGTTTCAGTCGTTCGTGCAGTCGGTCAGTTTCAAGATAAGTTCAATCGAATCGAGTCAGAACGTTTTAATTTCAATTATTTAAGTGTTTACCCTTCATCCAATTAAAATGGAATTAAACATAGCCTTGTGCCGTTTTTCGTCGGTCCGTCCGTCAGTACGTTGACCTCATTGACTAAAAGTGTAAGAGACTTCCGATATATTTGAGAATTAGCCCTTCACAACTTTATGAAATTAAATAATTTTCGTAAATTATGAAATCGGTGAAAATTTGATCAATATAGTTTGAGAAACCAAAGAATTAAATAAAGGATTTACGATAAGGTGCGATTATTTTACATATGAGTAATTATTTAGGAAGGACTTATAAATATGTTTTTAAAAAAGCACTCACACATCATGTTCTATTTTATATCTTAACGCCAATCAAATGAAATAATTTTATTTTGTTTTTAAATTATTAAAAAATGTATGCAAATATTTTCCTAAGTGTATTTAGCTATTATCGAGAAAACACATATTAAGATGAAAGGGGAAAAAATAAAAATATTCAAACACATAAGCTGACATATAAAGAGGTTTTGATGAAATGAAATCAAATCAAAACATTCGCAATAGTTTTTTTTTTAATTTTATTTTAATTATTTTTGTTTTTAACTGTTTTATTTTCCAAGAATAAGGAGCTATGTAGTTAAAAATAGACAAAAATATATTTCAAACTTTGTAATTTGAGTTAGTATATTAGGCTTCCAGTGCAGTGTCGTGCGTGAAAGTTCACCAGGAGAATACTATAATACCGTTATTTGTAAAACAGTCGAACATATTTCAAGAATTCATACATACAAATGTTGTATGTAAGTATGTAAATGTAGATATCAGGTATTTCACCTGACTTTAAAAAATCGCATGAGCGCGTTTTACTTTACTATTGGGAGTATACACACATATTTAAAATATCGCAAACTCAATTATTAAAAAAATTTTGTCACAGTGCACATGTAGAATAATCGTTATCAACTATATTATTTATTACAAAATTTTTAACTCAAACTGAGCATAAATTTAATTTTTGTTATTCATATTTTCGAAAATATAAATTTTTTTAAGGCTGCTGTAAAAGAGTATTTAAGGCCTACATAAAAAATCAGAATAGCCATACTGACGAAAAAACTCTTTAAAATAAAAAAAAATTATATATATATATATATATATATAAAAAATATGCAAAATACTAAAACCACGCATACACTTAAAATTAATTATTAAGAAAAAACTTTAATTACAAGTTCCTATAGTATTAATAAAAAAATAACAATTTTAAGCTACTAGAAAGCAGATACACTGACGTGCAGTTCGAAGTGTATTCAAAAATACAACAACAACAAAAATATTTATGCATGTATATATACACATTTACGTATACATATATGTGTGTATAGGAATAAATTTAGTATTTGCACACAAATAATGTTAACGAAGAGAAATCACTTCAAACAAAACACGAAACCTCGCAGGAAAGTAAAAACAGTTATAAATGATGACATACATGCATACATACATACTTAACTACATATATAAATGCATAAATTCATACAAAATTTACTTACACTCACATGTGCTTATTTAGACAGGAATAAAAAGAATACAGCAAAAAACAAACCGTAAACAAATTGAAAACAAAATAGACTATCATATGACCCTAACGGTTTTTAAGTCCGTGAGCTAGAAAGCATGTGACATATCACTGTATCTTGTAAAAGTGTGCTTACTACGTATATACTATGTAGCTGCTGCTTAAAACTTCAAAAACAAATGTTACAAAAAGTACATAGAAGTACATACATACATGCTTTGCAATATCTTAATGCATCCCTGACTCACATATATTTTGCGTGTGTATGTAGGGTGCCTGTATTAAATAGGTACGAAAAGTATCTAAAAAAATTCAATGATAAAAAAAACCAATATATTATAATGAAAATAAAAAGCAACCACCCAATATTAGCTAGTATTTCATATGATTTTCTTCCGACATGCATACATAGATTAAAAATACATTCATGAAAAACAAACAACACAAATATTCATTTAATAATAAGTACGAAATATTCTTAATGTTAATCAGAGTTGCTGCAATAGTTGCATTGAATTTACAAAATAAAATATATGCATATTTATCAAGTTCCTAAATATATAATAAAAATGCAACAGATGTGCATATATAATAAAATTATAAATAAAGACATGAAACCATACATACTTTACTGTGTACCTATACTATGTATGCTTTATTACCTGTACCCACAACATTCCAGGACTGACTGACTGACATGATGAACAAATATTTGGTAAAGTGTGATGTTTTGCATATTAAAGCGTTATTCAGATGCGTCACTACCTACTTTAAATCTTTTTAAGATACTGATCTGCTTTTTAGGAACACTTTGATACAACTGATAGGATCTCGAAATATAGTTATAAACTTTGGAATATACAAAAACCAGCAAGCGAACTTTGTTTTTCCTTAGAGCTTTGTTTCGCCTTAGAGCAGACTTTTTAATCAATGTCAATTTTTTATTTGGATAATTAATGTTAATTGAAAAAGTAAGTATTTGAATGATTTATTATTTTCCATGTATTTAATTGCATTGGTTATACTCTTTAGTGAAGCACCTTGTGATACACTACATTTTTCCTTTTATTATCAGGTGCATGAACAATTAACGTAAATGGTCTTCCGACCCGTGAACATGCCACACATATATCTCTTGCTCGATTCAGAGCGCAAACTTTTAAGGATTGGCCTTGTGATTTGTTGATGGCCATGGCGAATGCAAGACGGATCGGAAATTGAAGTCGTATATATTCAAACGAAATGTCGGTTGGGATCATCGGGATCCTTAAACGGAGAACTTCCTCACCGTTAACTTTCATTTGAGTATCGTCGCATAAATCAGATCAATCAGATCAACTTCCTTACCACTAAATGCGTTTCTTTTGCACAGCTTTGTTTGGTTTATGTTTCGAGCCATAATAACGTAGTCTTCCTTTTATAGTAAACTGTGCGGTGGTAGGACTGGCACATCCAAGAATAATTCAGTATACCAATGATCTCATCTTCATCTTTATTCTTAGCCGCCAAAATTGCTTGCTTACTCAACCATTTATAATTATACTCGATCCCTAAGGTAAAGAGTAAATTGGGTTTGTGCAATGTCCGTCATGGTGTCTGTCCCTCTGTCTGTATGTTCGCAAGAGACTTGAAACTTTGCAGATGTCTTAATCTATGGCATAGTAAACTAAAGTGTCAAGATTGGAGTTCTACGATAACTAGGGGGCTGGCAAATCGATAAACTCGATAACGCAAAATCGATAGATCCAGCTATTTCGCAAGCCCTTACAGCGAGAACTACCAGATTTGGAGAGAAGATAGCTACTAACAACCTCCAAAAAAAAGTAATGAGTGTTAGAACTCACGGGCGATGTGTTAACAGCCGTTTGTACATGTTTGAATGCTATATATTAGCATAAAAAAGAAAAGAATAGTTTATTGAATTTAGTTTTCCTTTCTCCAGTTTTTCTGTCTATTTTTTTTATTCTACTTTACTTTATTCCGAGTTTTCGGCAACTGACTTTTACAAAAACATCGCTGAATACACATCCATAATTTGTTCATTATTGTATAGCAAGGGCTGTTAGAAAGTGTCATAAAGGAAAAACTGGAAAGAATAAGTATGATGAGCAGCAGCAAAAGTGTTATTTGACTGCCTTGGAAGATTGATTTGGTTGTTTTAAGTTAGAACTTCTAACTCAACGAAACCACCTGCTGCTGACTTCTGTTATCTTATCTTATCTTTCCTGAGACGCACAAACTGCACTTTATTCAATAATTGTCAATGAAAACTCTAATATATGATTTTAATATATGTATATATTGTTTATGCTAAAATATAAACAATAAACAATGCTAGAATTTAAACAAACATGTAGAATTGAAATTATGTTAAAAAATCTCAAGTTTTGCTATTCAATTGCACAAAGTTCATATTAAGTGTATACCACCCTTCCAACTTGGACACATCGTTAGCCAGACTTTGTATTTTACAGTTATTCTCTGCCGCTACACCAATACAATCATACTCAGATGAATATGTATATGAAATTTTGCAGTCGGTCCACGACGGCACTCAAAATTTGTTCGTCGGTCGAGCACGTTACAGCGCGGCACACTGCATTGCTTGCATGTATTATCAAATGGCAGATATGGGTACCCGTGCCTATAGATGTTAACACATCAAAACTGCATAAAAAATTTGGGAGCCACGCCCACCCATTGCACCCCAACCCCCCGCAGTTTAAAACTAAAAATGCCTACACCTCCTACAGTTTTTGAGCTAAAGCCACCAAATTTTGTGCCAAGATAGGTGTTGACGACCCCCATCAAATTCATAAAAGTTTTGGATACCACGCCCATACATACTGCTCTAGCCGACCCAAGCCACCCAAAAAATTCTTGTTCTTCTTCTGTCCTTTCACTCGCAATGTTTTGAGTCCTGGTTACTTTAGGGATTCGTCGGTAAAGATTTAATTGGCACGGTTTTCTTACTGAATGTTAAAATTTCTAACTTCACTTTGCTTTTTACAAATATTTAGCTTATACTACTTCAGATATGTATGTCATTTCCCAAAAATTTGTACGTTGCAGCGTTTCATTTCTTTTTTTTATGTCTGGGTCGTAAAGAATAAATCTAAAAGTTTTCGTGAGCAGCCAACAGAAAGAAGAGCATGTATTGTGAAGTGCATGTATTTTTCAAATTTATTCCAAACACTTGATAAGATTATTCATGCGCTTTGTTAATAGTCATAGCGAAAGTGATTCGCACCGGGAACAGCAAACGTTGAACTCGAATGTCATATGTGTTTAGATCTTTTGAATACGTGGCAACAGTACTTCTTCACAATTGTTGCCTGGTTTATCATGGTTTATCATTTTCTTGACTGAATATCCGGCTCCGTTGCAAAGCCGTGGTGGATTTATGTTACGCAGAGTGATGGGTGCTCATATTTTCAATGTAAGAACTTGCGGTGGCATGCCTGGCAACTCTGCTCTTCGATTTGGCGCCATAATTTTACAGTAACGACGTGAAAAATTGCGTTTGAGTTTATTGGATGCAATCAGCTATCCGAATCTCACAATGTCTCCAATCCATTTGAACTGATTTTTCACACACGGATTAAAATATTAATATTTTTATACTCGATACCGAAGGTAAAGCTAGCTTACAGCTAGAACTACCAAATTAAGGGAGAAAATAGCTACTATCAATCCCCAAAAAACTACATAAAAAATTTTGGAGCCACGCCCACCCATTCCGGCCCCGGCCCCCCGCAGTTTAACACTAAAAATTACCATATCTTCTTCAGTTTTTGCCATCAAATTTGGTGCCAAGATAGGTGTTGACGATCCCCAACCAAATTCATAAAAACTTTGGATGCCACGCCCATCTATACTGCCCTATCCGCCCTCAACCACCCCAACGCTTCGCTAAAAACGGTAGTGCGTGTATCTTCCATAGTGTTTGAGCTAGAGTCACCAAATTTGGTAGGTAGATAACTGGTAACGACCCCCCAAAAACTGCATCAAAGTTTTGGAGCCCTACATACCCATTCCGCCCCCAGCCCCCCGCAGCTTAAAAAATGAAATGCTTATTTCTTTTACAGTTTTTGAGTTAGTCGGTTGCGACCGACTGCAACGTTTCAACTTGTTTTTTGTTACTAATGTCAAGCAAAAATTGTAGAATTTTGTATGTCAAGACCTAGAATATGGAAATCAACTTATTATTGCTATCGATAACACGTCTATTTCAGAAATGCCAACTATTTCGGCGAATCTAGGCAGATCCTCGCTGTTTGGACTGCTTGGATGTTGGGTGAAATCTTCCAACACAAACTCTTAAAGCATTCGCTTGCTTTTGCGGTGATTCGTCACTAGCGTCGTGTCTTGTCCAGGCTACAGTTATCTTATAATCAGATTGTAATGTATTTGATTCACTCACAAAATCTAATTAGTTGTCAGAAGCGTTTACAAATCAAAAATAAGTTGGGCTTACTTGTATAAAGTATTATCTACACAGAAATAATAATTTGTATTATTTATATTATTTAACATTATTGCAATACACCTAAAGAGAGAAATTAAAAAATTGTATAAATAAATTGTTCCAGCCAGTTTGTATGTAAATCTTTAAAAAAAAATGTGCAACATATTTCTTTCTTGCATTGAGATCGCACGAATGTAGCGATTTATTGGGAGACACTTTAAAAAAGAAAATGAACAAAGCGCTTAAAGCACCTTTATTTTATTGTGATCAACATAATTTTTATACCCTGAACCCATGAAATGGATTAAAAGGGTATAATGATTTTGTGCAAAAGTATGTAACAAACAGGCAGGTAGAAGCTTCTCCGACTACATAAAGTGAATAAATTCTTAATCAGCATCAACAACCATGTCCGTCCGTCTGTATGAGCGCGTCGACCTCAGAGACTACAAGAGCTAGAGACTTGAGATTTTGAATATAAGTTCCTGAGTTCATGAGCAGAACAAGTTTGTTTCAAATTATCGATAACTATTCTGGTTTCCGATATACACATGGAATCGATTAAAAAATATATCGAATTTGGAAAACAAAAATGGGGGTTGAAATAATGGACAACGATAGAAATTTTCTCAAATTTCGTCCAAATCGGTTAAGAAACACCGGAGATATCGTAAAGTTAAGTCAGTTATAAGTGTTGTTTAAATTGATCATTATTTGAAGCATACTTTTAGGGCGCAAGGAGTAAAATATTTATTGCAACTAGGTTCAGGGTATCTTCTAGTCGGGCTCTCCCAACTAGAGCTTTCTTACTATGGGGTCGGAGATGCTTCCTTCTGCCTATTACATACTTTGGCACAAAACCATTATACCCTGATTTACCCATTTTATGGGTTCAGGGTACAATTACTGCTTTAAAATACTATTAGCATGTTAAAATTTTATTGACCTTTTGCGCTTATACAAAAAAAAAAAAAAAAAAAAACGTTGAAACGGACATGGCACACACAACCAATACGATGTTAGCAAAGGATATAAGGATATAACAGAAATACATTTGAATAACCATAAAGTCTGTAATGCGTATAAAACTAAAACAAGCTCACAAGTACAGAATACATAACATACATATTTATGTAGTATAAATATTTTAAGGATAACAAACACATTTAATTAATTTTGATTCACTAATTAATGGATTCAGTTTAATAAGTATACTTTTTGCGCACGTCATGTGTTCTCAGAAATCTAAAGTTGTCTTCAATATTAATATACATCTACTTTTTTGTATAAAACACCAGTTCTACATTTTAGCATATACATAAATACGTTCATTTAATATTCTAGTTCATAAAGTGGACAGACAAACAAACAATAAGTAAAGTATTAGTACTCTTATAGTAGTATTGTATTCTTACAAAACAAATTTTATTAGGCGGAGTCTTTGGTTATCTTATTTAATTGTAAAACGTACTTAGTAGACTAAATATTTAAGTATATAAGCGGCAAAGCCGGAAATTGCTGGGCAACGGGCGGCTTGGCAAAAATGGGTGTTTTTATATGAGGCCGCTGAATTCGTATCGTAGTTGTTGCTTGGATTGATGGGTTTTTTGCTGTTCTTGTTCTTGCTGCCAAAATCAGAATCCGCTGTACCCACTAATATCGGACGGCTTGAGTCGTTCGAAGACGCTTAGATGGTGGGCTGCATGGCCATGATGATGATGGTGGGGATGGTGATGGGGATGTGAATGGACAAAGCCCGAATAATTACTCTGTGGCGGCGTATGGTGGCTATAATGAGTGTACGGATAATTCGGACTTGGCACATGCAATGTGGGGGCCGCACCCTGCACAACACCATAATGGCCATGAGCGTATTCCGGAGCCGACGTCCCATGCTGTGGCCCATATGGTGGACCACCGTACAATGCATTCACATTGACGGACGGCATGTGTGCCATGTGTGATGTTATATGCGCATGATCCATATAAATTTGTGAATGTGAAAGCGGATGTGAATGAGGTGCCTGATTGCTGGTTGTGGCTGTTGTCAAATGACTGGCAAGGTGTGGATAACCTGTTGGGTTTTGAGTCGTGTATTCGTTGCTATTCAAACCGCTCTCGGGTCTACTGGATGCGTTGCTGTTGTTGTTGTTGTTGTGGCCTAATTGGTTTTCGAAGCTTGTTGGCGCCGCCGCTGATGCTGCAAGGCTACTAACCGAAAAATTGTTAATCACATTATTGTTGTTTTTCGCTGTAGTAGTTTCCGAATGCGTATTATCATTGTCCGGATGACAACGCTTTTGCTGTTGCTGTTGTAGTCCCAATAAACGACTTTCCACAGCTGCTGCAGCCGCCGCTGCAGTTGCCGATGATATTGCGTTCGATTCGTGTTCGCTTAATGATGGGATTTGATCAACCAAAGATTCCAAACCAGACAGACTTTTGCGTGATACATCGGATGCAGCAACTTGAAGCGTTTGAAGTTGCCCCGCGGAGCTATTTAACTGTGGGCTAAGATTAACGTGTGGATGGTGTGGGGATCCCAACGTACTATAAGGTCTGGTCTGCTCTTCAAAACGATGCCAATGGTCTGGATGGTGTTCCGATTGATAGTTTAAGGGTACGTGGGAAGTTTGCGGATAGTGTACGACAACCGCGGGCGACAATTGGGATTGTAGTTGCGATTGCAGGTTGTTCTTCTGAGTCTGACTTGAAGCAAGCCACTGTTGATAGGGATCTTGGACCTGTGATTTATCTACACCAACTGGCGAGTGTTGCGTTATTATAATATTATTTGCCTCCTGTCCACCCACACCACTGCGTTCCTCAATATTCGGTGCTTCAAAATCAACAACCGAACATATATGCGGCGAGCTTGGCGGCGGTGTTTCGCCTAAATGGGGCTGATCTCTAACGCCAAGTGAATCCGCAACTTGTTTCGGTTGGCTATGATGATCCGTGGCGTTTGGCTGCAAGTTCGGATCAACTTGTGTGGTTACCGGCGGTGTTCCATGTGAGTGTGTGGTAAAACTGCAATTCAGAGCTGGCGATGCCATCGGTGATGCAGATGCCGTATACAATAAGTGTGATGGTGGTGGCGTATTATACAGGCTAGGTGGCGCCTGATGGCTGCTCTGTGGCGACGACATTGACATCGTTTGCATGCTGGATTGTGTTGATTGCTGGGGCGTTGCATGGCCAGCCGTGTGCGTAACTTTGGTATGCTGTTTGGTATTGGTTGCTGTTGACAACATACTCTCGATTGTTGGTTTTAGTTTTTTTGGTCTGCCTCGCTTCTTTTTAGTGGGTGTCTCACCAGTTGCAGTGCCACCATTAGCAGAGCTGCTACTATTAGTTGCTGCTGCAATCATTGACAGATTTAATATGTTATTGAAATCATGTTGCGGGATAAGTTGACCTAGTTGAACCTTACTACCGCTCGATGGATCAATTATTTCTTGTCCTTTAATCTTTTTCGGACGTCCACGTTTCTTTTTCTCCGGAAGCGTTGGTTGCTGCTGCTGCTGTTGATTACCAAACACGCACAAATAGTTTTGATCATTAATGCCAATTTTCATTGATTCATCATTGCTTCCAAAGATGAATCCATCGCGTGGAATCGCATTTGAGCTGCTCTGGTTAAAGTGCGGCAGTAGTTGTTTCTCAACCTGATTGGAACAAACTGTGCTCGCATCAAGATTATTACTGCCTTCGATATTACCATCACCATACAAAAGATTCGAATGCCGCTGCTTCATATTATTTGTGTTTGTGATTGGTGCAGAAAGACCCTCAACGTGCTCCTGCTGCTCGCAACATTGCCTTATGCGCTGCTCCGTGAAAACACATTCCGATTCATCCATATGTGGTATTTCACCATTTAAAAAGTCTCGAAACTTTTTTAACGCTTTATAAAATGGTACTTTATCCGCAGCACGAGGAAGCTGAGCGCATCGTGCCGATGATGATGGCATAACCCAAATATACTGCAATTGAATATACAAATTGAATAAATGTGTACCTTGATTACGTCAAACAGCAACTAAGTAAAGTATTTTTGTCGAATGCGCCTAAGTACAAAAACTATTTTACAGAATTCGTCCCAACCAACAACTTACTAACCAAGTCGGACAGACGTTTTGTTTTTAGTGGAAATGATTTTTAAAGATGGAGCATAGTATCCGTTATGGTTATAAGAAAATAGGTAGAAGATTTTTATCATTCCTGCTCGGAACAGCCAAACAAATTTGGTTGATCAACTCACAAGAATCAACTTCACTATTGATAAGTTTGTGTAAAATGATAACAATAGCATTATTTTGCAACCAAAAAGTATCTGGTATGCCAGATCCACATATTTTAAGATATGAAGGGAGCTTCGGAGGATATTCTGCCTGTGTTCTCCATAATCTAAACAATATAACTTACGGTGTTTGTACCGTCGACACGATCCGGTTGTCGTCCGAAATGAAACTCTTTTTTGCCCGAAAAAACTTCGAATATAAGTTTACCATTAAAAACGGCAACTTTTGGTTGGAACCTTTGAAGTTTCTCAAGCAAAATGCGACTACCCTCTTTAATTTCCTTTCGCGTTAGATCGGCAGAGCCTTTAGTGGCACGTGCAACCATATTGGTAAAACCAATGCCTTGCTTTAACAAGGTATAATCGTCATCGGCGCTCATTTGTTCCTGTGTAAGTCCAGATAAGTACAGGCACTTCCAGAAGTGATTACCAGGTCCGGAATAATGGTGGCCTTTGTATGCAGCAAATAAACCCGGATTTATACCCACCTATATATATTTGGTAATTGAATATTATTATTTGCTAAGTCAATATATTGTACAGACGACAATAATCTTGATTTACAAGACGAAATTTACAACTCACGATAACGATATCTAGATTATCGCACAGATGGTCGGGAATGGTGCGCTTAATAACTTCTGCCTCGGACATCCCATTGAATCGATCATGCTTTTTGCGCTCTCTTGGCTTCATGTTAAGGATATTATCACCAGAAACACTGCTATTCCTCTCATCGCTGTTAAAAGGTAAAACAATTGAAAAGTGTTACTTAGTATAATAACATCCTTAGATCCGGAGATTCCACACGACATTTAATATCATATATTGTATGTTAATAGCTTACCATTGTTGCAAAACAACTTGCTCAGTTTCGGAACCAATTAATTTCTTTTTCCGTCCTCTTCGTTTTGGCACTAAATCTTGCAATCCTGAGTTTAGTTCGCAGCTTCCGTTGTTGGCATCGAGCGATTGCCTATTGATTTCAACGTCGGATACAAGCTCACTGTTGGGTGGATGATGCTGCTCTGACTGCAACGATTGCTGCTGATTATTGTCATTAACGCTGTAAATGTCGCTGGTCTGCGCATTATCTGATGCTGAACCTGAAACAGGCGCGGACGCAGGTGTATAACTTGATGCATTGGATGGAGCCGGTAAATCGACCGAATGGTGACCCCCTGCCCCTGGTGACAAAATGCTCATTTCCTCACTCATAAAACTATAAGGATCGTTTGGCAATGCAACTTCGACATTATTTGAGATTCTCGGGCTTACGATTTGTGACATAGTATTCAGATGAGACAGAGGGCCACCTTGACTACTTTGTGCTTGCACTTGCGGGCTATTAGAATTCGATGCAACTGGTTGAATCTGTTCAGAGTTCTTGGATGACATTGGGTCATCGTGTTTGCTCTGTGTCACAAGTCCAAGATTGCTATGTAGCATTTGATGTTGAGGCGTAACCGAATGTGTCGACGAGCTATGTGAATTGGGTGTCAAAACATCTCCGGCACTCGTTTCATAGCCATCATCTTGATTTTCTGGTCTGGGATTGCTTGGCGAAAGCGTTCTGCGAGAAAAAATATAGATTAAATCAGTTGCCGAATTTCAATATTTTCATTTTAGCGTAAACAAAGAGTAAAATTTAGATTTATTTTTTAATCACACTTTACAATCAATAAGTAACAAACGCAAGCGGATTGAAAGTTTGGTCTAAATTGGTTAGCCAAAGTATGAAGGAATACCATCTAAACAATGTTTAAATTTTAATGTTTCACTTGAGTCAATCAATTTGTGAAGAAATTGTAAATTTCTCCTAGAAAGAAGATGTTAAAATTAACCTTTAATTTAATCACTATATTCAATGCAGAAGATGGTCGAAATTTAAATAGCAAAAGACCTAACTCAAGATTACTTACAACTTGTAAGCTGAGCAGGGATCCTCATGGAAATCATCCATTATAAGGTCATGATAGGCGGCCTCCTGCAGTTGCTGTTGATGTGGGTGTTGTTGGCCAATATGATGCTGAATGGGCTGCTGTTGCAAATGTCCATGGTATTCAATGTTGCGGTGATGCAAAAGACGTTGCTGTTGTTGTTGATGTTGCTGTTGATGTTGTTGAAGTTGTTGATGATGATGCTGATGTTGTTGATGTTGTTGATGTTGTTGATGTTGTTGATGTTGTTGATGTTGTTGATGATGTTGCTCATGGTGCTGATGTTGTTGATGGTGTTGGTTATGATGTATTGCAAAGAGATGATCGTGCGAATATTGTTGATGACTGTAGTCGGCATAGTGAATTGGTGGCTGCCGCTGTTGATTATGCATATTATCTTGGTGTATATTGTGATGGGCATGGGGATGGGTATGCTGTTGTTGATGGTGTTCGTGTTGTTGCAACATTTGTGGAAAGAGATTATTTTGCTGTTGCTGTTGAACATCCGTCGGCTGCTGCTGCTGGTGATTAAAATTATGATGTTCGATTGGATGCACTTGACCTCCAAAACCATCCGCAGACGTAGGCGCTTCCTTTTCGATTTGTAACAATAGTTCGTTGGGATGTGTGTGCGATTGTCCTTGATCTTGATCTTGTTGATGATGATGATGATGTTGCTGTGTGCGAAATATATCCGATTTATAGCCATCAGAGTCACAGCTTAAATTGGCGCTTGAATTATCGTTAGTTTTCTCAGTACCGTGGCTCTGTTCATGGCTCTGATGATCTTGATGTCCCATGGGGTCGTCTCTGTCAGCTAGAGACTGACCATGCGGTGTCCATATTGATGGTGGACGCCTGTCCGTAGTCAAAATATCACCCGTTGTTGTTGTTATACTAGTAGGAATTCTTACATTCAAGTTGGATGAGGAGTCTGGTTCACAACCATTGTTTTTATTAGCATTGGTCTCTATTGTGGAAGAAGAAGCAGCTGAAGCCGAATTGAACATCACATCCGTGTTGTATTGAGATTCTTGAGATTGTGACGATGGCAATATTGTATCAATAACTGCTGCAGGTGTTGGTGCCGCCACAACTAGTTCAACTCGAGTAACGAGCGCCTGCTCGGGCGCAATATATTTATTTGTTGTTGAAAACGTCTCAATAACACGTTCAGCTCCTCTAGTTAATATTTGTTCATCATTACGAATAGACTGTTGACCAGTTAATCTCATTGTGTGTGCATGTGTCTCAGCAAAATTAACGTTGCGCCGATCGCTCTGAACAGAATCATTTACATGTTCAGCCGTACATATTGATGTTGTAGATTTTCCCGCTGGTTCATCTGCAACTGTTTCAACGGTACTGCTGGTGTGGGCCTCTCGGTCTGATCCATTTCCTTGATCATCCTCGTTTCCGTCCACTGCATTGACATTTTTACCCTTAAGCGGGAAGGATTCAGTGCACAGTTCTATTCGATTTGCATCAGTGGCACTTTCCGTTGAACTATGATCTAATATCTTGTTGTTTTGCTTCTTAATATTGCTGTTGTTATCACTAATGGTGCTTGAATTGATATTCGTATTGGTATCATTACTTTCAACCTCGTCTGTGTTTATGTTTTCTTCATCTGTGTTCGGATTTGAAGCCATCACAGAACCTCTTAGTGTAATTCCAAATGCCTTTTTCAGCCAAAAAACTGTAAGCAGGATTTTAAATTGGTTTGATTTGCTCCCAAATGCTTTGAGGCTCTTAAAAAAATCGGCACGGCTGTTTAATATTCTTAGTTTTAGTAAATATATTAAGGAACTACTAATAAGCAGGATTTTATTGTGCAACAAAATTGCCAATTGCATCTCCTTTCAATTACGCTGCATTTAATGATTTAATTCTCTCTTTGTTGTTGAGCTATTTTTTTTTTTGTGTTAATAGTATCTGTCCCTGTTATTGTTTTTGCTCGCCCTTTCTGAAATGAAAGAAAAATTTTCTGATTTGTTAAGGACATGTTGAATTAAACCAAATCTTAAAAAAGTTCAAATAGTTCCGAACGGACGCAACAAGCAAAAAAAAATCTATCACTTTGGGTATGTCAAAATATTTATGCCTTCTATTTTCCAAAGTTGCTATGCTGCCCAATTGTAACAATATTATCCTGTATCATAGATTTTATATGTTATATTAAATACGCTTCAAAATCCACAGAAAAACCAAACTTGCGTTTTTGTAGAGCATATCTAATAATGTTTTTTTTTTTTGCTATTTTGTTGTACATCTATGTATATTCATAGTTGTTGTACATACATATGTATACTAAAAATGTTTTGAATTGTTATTTAAATCCTTTTGTGTACATAAATATGTGTAGAGTTGCGTAAGGTGTTTACCCTTATACATTTGTATGTGTGTGTTCTATGTACATATATTGTAGTTTATTTGTAGACTTAAGCAGAGGAGAGGAGGGTGCTGGGTGCAAGGCACACCACGACACAAACGCTTACACACAACTAGAAAAGCAATTTTCAGATTACTCTCTCACAAAACACATATACACAATGCATTCTTGTATGTACACCAAAATGTACATATGTATGTATGTATGAGCCTATGTGTTGTGTAAGTATGCAAATGTTGATTTCGGCCGAGAGGTAGATAAACAAGAGGTACGCATACCATACATATATGTACGTACAAGTACCAATGTATACATATGTTCATATTGGTTATATATTGTAATAGTTGTCCTCTAGTTCTGCTATGCTTTTGCACTCCCAACCCAATTTTGTATCTAGTTAAACGCCGTCAAACTACAAAAAGCCAAAAGAAACATATCAGGAGTAGTTGTAGTTAACGGTTGAAAATAAAATCATATTTGCGTTAAGTTTACGATTTTTACACTTAATGCCGAATAAAAAAATATATTGGTTTAGTTTATTGGTAGTCTGAACGCAACTGTTTTCACAGACAAATATCTAATTTTTTAGGTGGAACAGATAAAGTATCAATATTGCGATTTTTATGCCACTGGGAAATCGATAAAATCAATAACTGAAAATCGATAATTCCACATATTTATCACGAATTTACAGATAGACATACAAAGTTCGGTAAGGAGAAAGCTACTGGCGACCTCCAAAAAACTGCATTGAACATTTTACTGTCATTCCGCCACCAGACATTTCGAAGTCTAAAACGGCTGTATCTTTAACAGTTTTTGAATTAGAGCCACTAAGTTTGTTGCCAAGATAAATAAGCAACGAGGTCCCCCAAAAATCTGCGATCAAAACTTTTGGGCTAAGCCCACGCATGCCGCTCGGCGGAATTTAATTTGAACAATCCCCATACCTTTGACAGTTTTTAAGCTAGAATTACCAAATATTTTGACGATGTACCCCAAAATGTGCATAAATCTCCAGGGCGTATACCGTATACCGCACTCGGTTGGGTCAGACTACAAAGTTTTTTCTGTTTAAACTTTTGTTGAGTACGGTTGGAGTCCAGTTATTTCGATTTGTTCCGGCTCGGATATTTATGTACATATAACATGTACATATATGAACAATTTAATATTGTGTTAAATGTTTTAAATATCATTATATAGCAATACTTAACTATGGATTGTATGAACAGCAATTTGAAAGCAACATTTACAAGCAGTCATTAAAAACTTTTCAACAGTCAACTCCTTGTCCTTAGTAGCTGACAACTATAAACGCACTGAACAAACGTTAACACTGGGTGCATACGGATATTATGTGAACACTGAGATTTTTTTTTTGAAAGTGCTAGTTGGTAATGGAAATAAATTGTGTTTATGTTATGGCAGGATATGGGATACCGGTTTGCATAAGCCAATATTATAATTTAAAATTTTAAGATATTAAGAGCTTGAATTTTGTATGAATTGTTTATATGAGTACATTGTGAAATTATTTAAAGTTTGTCACTAGGTAACAATCATTGCATACGTTCTAATAGTAGAACAATTTGGCTCACAATTCAATGCGCAACTCTTCATCTGTCTTTCTCTTTTCGCTGCGTGAGAGTCAAAATTTGTCTGTGACCGGAGTCAGAGCCTGTATGCATGTATATATGTATGTGTATAGTTATGTGTACATATAGGACTGTATGCCTATACCGCAGTCGACTAGCTCTGAAGAAAATATTGTTGATAACTATATATGTATGAGCATATGTCAATAGTAATGCACTTATGTACATACGCATACGCTATCGTATTAAGATCCGTAAGTTTTTATTCCTTGCTAATCAGAGGAAGTTTAATTAAAACTTTGTGGCTAAAGCTAGCCGAAAGATGGCCAAGCAGACAAATTTCCCCAGATTTAAAGACATCGGCGTTTTTAATGAACTTGAGTTGGTTTTACTTGAAAATTAAAATACACATTGCTTAGTGGGGCGTACAATAGTACAATAGAACAGCGGTCAGCACAGCAAAGCACTCCAACTACGCTTCGCCCTCGCTTCGTGTCCCGTGTCAAAATGCTCGGTTTTCTCTCATTTGTGCTGATTGAATCGCTAGCATACGTTTCCACCACCGGTATAGACCAGCACCACACTGAACATAATATAGGTGGCATATACATAGGAATTTTTCAAAACTGCTTCGTTTTGTTCGACTTTGAACATTTAACTATTACTCGACCACAAGTGCTTACTTTCTATTCAAATGTAACCGTAGTTACTCAAAATTAACGAAAAACTTCTACAAAAATAAATAAACCTTTACCCTAACGACCAATTTTTAAATTTTCCGACCGAATTTTTCATCAGTTCCTATCTCATTACTGAGCAAGTTGCACCCGATCTCACATTGCGTTAGCAGTTACAAAAATAGTACCCTCTATTCATATAGCCCTGGATAGCTACCACTTCCTTGGCTACATTTTATGAGACAAGGTGACACATTTAGTATTGCAATCAAAAGGTTTGGGATTTACGTATGAAAGAGAGTGCTGCAGTGCTGATACTGTTGGTAGTCAATTGCGGTAAATACTCCAAAAGCCTTATTTCGTCTCAGATACATAAATTAAGTTTTACATACATCTTTATACAGCTACAGAAGTGAATGTGTATATCATAAAAGTAATTTTTTATAAAGCTGGAAATATACAAAATGCATATGAATTAAGAAAATTATTGTATCGCATGTTTTTTAGAATACCATTTGTTTATATGGATTTATTTTTTTACTTTGGATTCAAAAGTAGTGTTATTCTATAAGCTAACTGCATACAGCTTTTGGCAAACCGCTTTACTAACCAAAAAGCACTCTCAGTTTTTGACGAACTGCTCTCCGTTATTTTCTCTCTCTCTCTCTCTCTCGCTCTCTCTCTGCTTAGGTGGCATTTTAAGCTTTTACTGAAAAAATATTTGTGTGTTTATGTGTGTTGATATGTGGGTGCTGGATAGATTGTTGGGTTTCTGAGATTTGTTTAGTTACTTTATTTTTATGTTAAAGTTTATTTAAATGACCAAATAAAACCAATATGTTGACATAGTTGCAAAAATCAAAGACCAATCACTTCAAAAGAAAACGACTTAACATTCACATTAAGTCGCACACATTGCAATTGGTAAAAAGGTCAAAATAAGATCAATTTTCAATTTAAAGCAGTTCTGATCATTTCAGCGAAATTTGTGCCAGTATATTGCTACTAATTTCTGCTAAATGCTGTGCATTGGTGTTTAAATTGTACGCGATTATGGCCCATAATTTATGGGTTGCTCCTTATATTTTACTTCTTTAAACCTAGAGCCGCATTGGACGTACCGTAGGTGACATTTTTATATACGATACCCAAGGTAAAGAGTATAGGCCCAACCAAACGTTGGTTTCTTTCTTAAAGACTCGCGGCACGCAAAGTTTGAACATATGATACGCCGATTATCGGCCCAAACGATGCTTACGCAAAAATTCGTTAAGTTATTTTTTTAACGAATGCTGTTAAGACTGCATGCATGGTTTGACTAGAGTGAAAACATGCATGAATGCTGAGCAATACAGAGTTGTCGCTAATTTTATATTCAATGGAAAATATTTAAAAAAAATGGTTTTATCATCATTTTATTGTTTATAAAAACATTGATATAATGCACTAGATCTATAAAAATATCTATAATATGTTTTTAACATGGTATTACATTAAATGTTAACAATTATTTTCAATGGCATAAAAAAAGAGCACATGACAACAATGCTCCACCGCTAATGCCATATGGTTTGTTTACATTGCAATAAAAGAAGAGACAAAGCACTTAAGCAACGTATGGCTATGCCGATGATTTTCAATGCGTAAGCAAACTTTTCGTTCAGTCTTGCAACGAGTCTTTAAGAAAGAAACCAACGTTTGGTTTGGCCTTATATTAGGTTTCTGCAATGTCCGTCTTGGTGTCCGTCTGTCCATCCGTATGTTCGCATCTTTTTTCCACACCCTTCAAGTAAGAGACTTAAAACTTTGCAAATGTCTTTATCTATGGCATAGTAAATTAAAGTGTCAGGATTGGAGTTCTACGAGAACTAGGCTGGCAAATCGATAAACTCGATAACGCAAAATCGATAAGTCCAGCTATTTCGCACGTCCTTATAGCTAGAACTACGAAATTCGGGGAAAAGGTGGAGCTCCACCTCCCGTTCCCCAACCCACTGCATTTTGAAATCAAAAACGCCTATATCTTTTACAGCTTTTGAGCTAAAGCCACCAAATTTAGTGCCAAGATTTTTTATGAAAAAACCCACAAAATTTGGATGACCCCCCCCCCCCCACCCATACCGCCTCCAGCCCCCCTTCCATCATATTCTACTAACTTTGAGCGAGAGTCACCGAATTCGGTACGAGGATAGCAATTGACATGCTACACAGATCTGCAGCAAAAATTTCGATGCCACGCCCCATACCACCCCCAGCCCCCACGTTTTACAAACTTTAAGCTAGAGTCACCAAACTTGGTAGGAGGATAGCAGTTGCCATCCCATCAAGATCTGAATAAAAACTTTGAATGCCACGCCCGCAGCCCCCCTTTCCTAACCTTTAACTAACTTTAAGCTAGAGTCACCAAATTTACAAGGAAGATAGCTTTTTGGCATCCCCATCTGCATCAGACATTTTTTGTGGAAGCGTACACCACTGCCCTATGCGCACCCCATTGCAATCAGGTCTCTTTTTATCTTTTTATTACTTGTATCGAGTAAACCGCAGTCGGTTGCGTCCGACTGCAACGTTCATACTTGTTTTCTGTTGCTCTTTTTTGGTAATTTATAACAAACAGCTTCGAAAACTTCATTTTCTATCACCGGCATTTAATAAAATTCTTGAGCTTTCACAAATAACAAATATGGATTTGCAGTAGCTTATACGATGTATATTAAGTTATTATTCTTTTTTAAATAGGTACGATTCATAAGAATATGTTTAATCATTAAGATGTGCAAACCGGAGTCAACAATATCTTTTTGTGTTAGTCTGACAAAAAAAATTGTTTTTTATTGACTTTTTGTCGGTCTTGGTGGGCACCCACCCATAGAAGCAATGTTGTTCGTTACGACATAAAAACGTTTTGCAGAGTGCACTCTCCCTGAAAGGAGTTTTTCTGAGACGGCACGGATGTTTCCTTTCAACGCACAAATAACAAAACTTGTTTTTGGGTGTCGCTCTTAGATAGACTGATAGACCTAAGAGAGAAACACCCAATTCTCTCATACAGGCCTTAAAAAAAGAATCAATATTAAGCACGGACGTAAGTCCTGTACGCCGACGACCGTACAGCGCCCGTACCGTAACGCACAAACTTGACGACCGTAATGACAAGTGTTCAAAAATGCACATATTTTGGCGGCAGGTTAATAACATTTTCAAGTTAATCAGTAAAGCAACTGTGGTATGTTTACTTGCCAAATAAAATAACTGAATTTAAAATATGTAATGCTTAACGACCAACGTATGCTACTTTCGTGTTTGTGTGCAACAAACGCATTGGTGTTGGCCGAAACAAATCAAAAATTCACCTAACAGATCTATACCCTGACAGTACGAGACGCTTTGAGTTGAATAAAATACATATGTTATTTAGATTGTATCGTGTTATGAATTTATTTCTTTATTTCTTCTTGTGCAGCATTGAGTAACAATAAGTTCGGTTCAATTGGAGCCCGAATTTGGGCAATTTTGTCATGTCGCTACTAAAACGACATAGCGGAGATGTGGTGGCTTCGTTAAAATCGGAAATGCCTGTATCTTCCATAGTGTTTGAGATAGTCAGCAAACTTGTTAGGAAGATATCTGGAAACGACTCTGAAAGATCTGCATTAAAGTTTTGTAGCCACGCCCACCCATACCGCCCCTAGACCCGCTTCCCCACCTTTTACAAACTTTGAGCTAGAGTCACCAAATTTGGAAGGAAGATAGCTGGTGGCATCCCCATCTACATGGGATAATCTTTGAGGCCGCGTACACCCCTTCAACATCCGTACCTCTTTGCAATCAGTCCTCTTTTTGCAGTTTTATCACAGGTATCGAGTATACAGCATTCGGTTGCATCCGACTGCAACGTTTCTGGTTTTGTGCAAAAGTATGTAACAGGCAGAAGATCTCAGAGACTACAAGAGCTAGAGACTTCAGGTTTAAAATCTAAGATCTCCCATACCATGGGCAAAACAAGTTTGTTTAAAATTATCGATAACTATTCTGGTTTCCGAAATACACATGGAACCGATCACAAAATAATATCGAAATTGAAAATGTAAAAATGGGTGCTGAAATAATGGGAACGATAGAACATTGCCCAAAATTTCGTCCAAATCGGTTAAGATACACCGGAGATATTGTAAAATTAAATCAGTTTTAAGTTTTAAATCAATTGATTATTATTCGAAGCATACTTTTAGGGCGCATGGAGTATAATTTTTTGCAATTGGGTTCAGGGTATCTTCTATTCGGGCTCTCACGACAAGAGCCTTCTTACTTGTCTTAAATTAAGTTATTTTGTTAACAAAACAGAACTGCTCTATCGATTAACTAAGAGAAAATAATCAACCTTTAGTTGGTCCACATCTCAAATTTAAAGTTTTTAGGGTAACCCCTACTCGAAATTACATTATAGCTAAAAATTCTTTTTATTTACGATACATTTGTACTTGCACATAGTGGCGCTCAAGCGGCACGACAAAAGGTCCTTAAATTAAAACTCAAGGTAATTATTCCGAATGGCTTAGGTTCAAATTTTTGAAAACTTCAATAATACGCCGCTGGCATTCCGGCTTAAGAACCCTGCCTAGCGTCAATTATAACGGCGCGCGTAAACAGTTTTTTTTTTTTATTCGATATATCAGTTAGGCTGGCCGCACACCGGAGCCGACAAAATGTTTTTGTTTGGTATATCTCAGTCTGACAAGCAAAACATGTTTATTGGTATCGCACACCAAAGCCAACATCTTACGACAAACATTTTGTTTTTATTGCTTTGTCGGCTTCGTTGTGCGATACAACCAAACACAATTTTAGTAGTGCTCAAAATGTCAAGTAGTTCGGACGAAGAAATTATTCCAGCGCTGTATCAATACATAAAATTTTGTGAAGGTCGATTCGTGACCTAAAATGTATTGGGTACATCCGTACTGCAGAATTGTCGACCAGCAGGCCAAGCAAGAAATGTAACGGACGCACATGACAAATTTTAACCCTTTTTGGTTGCAGCTAGCCAGCCGCTTGTCGTAAAATTGACGGGCCGCTGAGTGCTGCAACTCTGTGATCGTTCTGTCGATCGCTGGGTCGTAAAGCACCGTTATTTTCTCAACATCAGACAAGAGCCGTAGCAAATAAATAAAAAAAAAAATAACGAGAGCACAACAAAAAATATGCAATTGCAGGTTTCTTGGTTTGGGAATATATTTTTTTTCGTAGCCATACATATTTCCAGCCAACAGCATTCGACAAAAGAAAAACATTTGTTCGCCTTTGTCTTATGCTGTTTTGTTTGTTTGATTCGGTGTGCGATACTCCATAGGCAAGCGTGTAATTTTCGTCACGAAAACATGTCAAAACATTTTGTTGGCTTTGGTGTGCGTGGTCCGTATGTAACTCTATATAAATTCGGCATTCGACAATGTTTGCTCATGTTTTTTATGTTAGTTGGCTCCGGTGTGCGGGCACCCATAAGAACCAATGCATTTATGTTAGCAAAACGTTTTGTCGGCTCCGGTGTGCGGCCAGCCTTAGAACCAATATCAGCAGGTAATTTTAAATCAATGCAAACGTGCGTGTAAGTATAAAATTGTTTAAAATCACACAGGCAAAGGTCAACTGACTTTTCGCCGCTTTCACTAAGGTTTTTTTTAGCGGCGGCGGTTAAAATGCAGAATTACACTTCCAGTTATCGATACTAGCCAATCAGGTATTTTCCAAACTAAGAACTTGTAAAACTACTGTCAGTTGTAAACGGTAAAAGATTGTAGTTTCCCAATTAGTACTTATAAAATTCTTTACTTAATAATTTGAATGCATCAATTCCATTTATTTTTGCGCAGAGTTTACCAAAATAAAAATGCACCCGGAAAAAACGATAGTTTTGGTCGATTGGTCGGGTTCGTAGTTTAGCTGCTTTTCTTTTGTTCATCCAATAAAAAGCAAGGAAAATCTAAAAACAAAAAACAAAACCAGCTATTATTCGCATTTGGTGAGTAAATTGCAAATCGTCCATGCAAACTTATTTCATAATTCTTTAAATCTTACGGCAACGCTGACAGTAAGCCACTTTACAAGCACTTAACGAGGCCGTACACTTGAATAATAAACTCAGTCTTACACACACACGCACCAGATAAAGAGTTGGATTTAAAATATTTTGTTCTCGCCACTTTCGACGCATCAACAAACTACAAACATATGCATGTACATACATAAATGAACATACACGTATTGAACATTTGTATGTTTTTACAAACATACGCATACATACCTTTGAATGAATATACATTTATGTACCTATGTTCTTAAAATGAGTGTTACTAAATATATACATATGTTCATGTGAAGCATATAAAAATGCATACATACACACATACACCATATATGTACACATAAATAAGCATTAGTCTTTGGACAATTTTAGAAGAGAAGAAAATTATAGCACAAAAATTATTTTTTTTTATCTCTTGTTATGAATATGTACACACATCCGTACAACATATGTGTGTATTTACAATTTTATTATTGTATAAAAAGCTTGAGAAATACTTTTTTGGCTTTTCTCAGCATTAGTATTTCCAATACCAATACATTTATTATGCATACACACCAAAAATTTACGTACAATGCTGTATGTTCATTTGTACCTACATATGTATATAGTTGCGTGCTCATGTTAGTATGGATGGATATATCCATGCATTGAATGTATGTGAATGTGTCACAAATCTCATAAACGTTTATATGAGCGCATGCACTAATTTTCATATGCATATTTATGTATTTTTATTACAAAGGCCCACACACTTTGTACGGCAATATATTAATGTGCATGTGATATATACATAAACCTATGTATGTATATATGTATGTATGATGTTCATGGTACTGCATACAGACTGAATATATGTATGAGCATGTTTGAAATTCAAACGTGCAAGTTTATATTCAGTTATTTATTACACAATAAAATATGTTAAAAAACACACACTCAGATAATTTAATTGTTACATTGTTCCGTTTGATACTTGTAGTCAAAACAAAACATCAAATAAAGTATATTATGAGCTTTACCAAATTTGGCTTATGTGCAACGACGACGAACCGAACCGAACGACCGAACAGCAATGTCGCAATTATAAATACATTTTACGTATCTACATAAACACATATCTATGTATCTACATATGATTGCAGTGTAGTAAATACGTATATAACAGGCGTCCGCGGCAAACGACCGTACGGGTGGACTGTGGATTCTCTTTTACATTTTATTAACATTCCTAAATAGGAACGAAGCATTTAACAGAATGTTAAGTCAGAAGGCAACATCGATTCTCACATGAAAATACCAATTAACGTTTATTTGTGCACAATCTGTTTAAATTAAATTATGTGTAAGACATATTATGTATAATAACATAAAACAACATTATAAATTATTTAAATTTTGTATTGCTTATTTTTTCGTAACAGCTGTTATTATTCACACGAAATTGCGCAAATTTAAGACTGGCTAAACTGTGTATTTCCTATAGCTCTCATGATTGTATCAACTACTCGATACTGATTTAGCATCGGAAATAGAATGAAAAGTACAATGTTTAAAAAAGTATTGAGAGTATATATCAATGTTAATCGATGTTAAAAAAACCTCGATAGTTTTGATTTATTTATTTATTGTTTATCCAAATAAACGGATACATATGTGAAACTAACATAATAAATAATAATAAAACTTGAAATCTTTTCAAGAACAGTGTTATTATAAAAACATTGATTGTACATAAAAAAAAACTCTAACATGAGATTTATAAATTTTCCTAAATATTGCGTTTAATTGCAGGTAACGCCAAAACAAATTCTAGATTTAAATATATATGTGTAAATGTAAATAATTTTAACTCGATTACAATAAATAAATCAGATTAAGTGGGTACTAAAAACGAACAATGAGTACTGACTCACTTGTTCAGTAAGGTGAGCAGCTCATTTTTGCTCACTCACTCATGAGCAACCCAACTCTAGTTGTCGTCACTCCGTGCATGCGTATTGTAGGTGTGCGTAATTTTTGCAAACTGTAACACCATTTATTTTAAGTTAAATAAACATTTGCTTTTGCCTTCTTGAATTAAGTTTAAATGCGCTTACTGATAAATTACAATCGCCCAATACAAATAGATAAAACAGTTTGTGAAAGAGTTCGTGTATTTTCGTATGTATGTTTGTATAAACCTGTATGCATTGTGTGTGCAAATAATTATATGTATGCATGTACATCAGTGTAAATTAAATTTACATCTATCGTTACAATACGTATGGAACTAAAACTTGACTATTAAATTTAATTACAATGATTGTGTTTGTTAAAAACAAATATTACATAAATGTTATGGTCAGGTCAAATTAAATACATACCAAACATAGTATACATGTATGTATTTATGCATATACACATGTATACGTTCATATGCTAAAAATGTGTGCATATAAAGCGTGTTCAAGGTTGTTGCAAGAGTAGTTCAATGAAAAGTTCCCTTGCACTTACTGTTTATAATAGTGAGTGTACATATACACGATAGCATACATACAAATAACGGTAAACCCATACGGATTGAGTGTGTCAATATATTTTTCCCTTTGTTTTGGTAGTTACAAAATTTGTAACATATGTACATATGTATGTTATTTATAGCGCATTTAAACGCCAAACATAAGCGTCTTGAAGAAAGTATATTTTCTTTCGATGCTGCTCAAGATTGAATCTATGATTGTTATTTTAGTTGAAAGAGTTGTGCTGTGATCCGGCCGAAACGTTAGGTTAATTTTGTAAGTCGGTGAAGGCCAAAGGCAAGGGATAAAACAGATAATCAGACTGGTGATTAATTACGCATAGGCTAGAATTACGCAATGTCAGATCTTGGAAGCGGGGATGATGGCATCTCAGGATCAAGTAAGTACGGAAACTTATACAGTCGAACTTGCATATATAGAATCTCAAAGGTCTAAGATATAACTTCGTTACAGAGACACCAATATCTATGTCGTAAATCTGTTCCCCTAAAAAAAATTATATTTTATTCACTTATTTTTGTATGCTCTAGCTCGCTTAAGGCGTCAAGCTTAAGAAAAAACAAAAAAAATACGGTAAAAGTCGCTTGGTTCTTCACTAGCTGATAAACTAACAAAATAGAGTAACAACAAATTTAATTGACGCCAGGTGTCGCAACAACAAATGCTATAGCGAAGATTAAGGAATAAACAAAGCGGCTAATGCAAAAAATTGGGCTATCTATTATCTCGTTTTCGGCTTTGAATGCATTTGTGCATATAAAGAAACAATTATAATAGAACACGAGAAATCGAGCGTACAAAATAAAACAGACATATTCGTTATGGAGTATTTTACCAGAAGTTGAGCAAAACACTTAAAAAATAAATCAAAAAACAAAAAAACCAAATGTACTGAAGTTCTTCTATGGAAGTTTGACTGTAAATGAAAAATAAAAAAACGAATGTACATAACCTTCTGTGCGTGTGTATTCACAAAAAAAATTTCTTAACTTATGATATTTCTAGCCGCCAAATCCGAAATCGAACTCAGAATGAGCCTAGCACATCAGCGTGTCGTGTTCAATCTGATTCTTTTTCTTTAAAATGTAAAAGATTTCATTCTTTTCAAATTAAGCGTTTGCTGTCAAATCATTTTAAGTATTATTGCAATAATATACAAATCTCAATGATTAAATTTTCACGTTGATTTTCAGAGTACAATGCGAGTAACATGGAAGGGTCTTCAAGCAGGAACGAATTTGAATCGGCTGGCAAAGGTATGATATTACAGGCAGTTAATACTTACAGTACAACAAGACCTTACTTGGGTGTACTTAAGATTTTGATTGAAATCGTTTTCTCCCATTATACATACATAAATATATTTTTAAATTGAATAAGATTTGCATTTTGTATACTCTTAATACACATATAAATATATGATAGAGACTACAAAGTTCTATCACTTCATTGGTATGATAAAGAAAAAAAACGAAACTTAATTGTGTGTCAGTCAAAGTAGAGATCGAAATTTAATATTCATTCCGTTCTGTTGCAGCTGGCACCGCAGTTGAGCAGGAGCTGGCTACAAAAATGCTGCAAATACAATCAAAACGTTTTTACTTGGATGTAAAACAAAATCGTCGTGGTAGATTTATTAAAGTGGCTGAGGTAAGACATAAATAAAGGGTATATTTTAAAAAATTCAATTAAATTAAAAACTTTTTTAAGTCATAATTTTTTGTTTTATAACTTTGTGCCTTTCCACAATACACAAACACAATTTTGAATATTTGAAACTTCCTAAAAACATTTTTAAAACTTTGACGTACTGCAAAGATATTGCTGGCTAAAATTGAGTTAAGCTTTTAGATACTTAACACATTTTTTAATGTATTATTATATAGACAACATAAGAAGCAACTAGTGTTAAGCTAGTTGCAGTTATGATGATGTTACTGTGGCTCAGTCTGTTTTTTTATTTTGCTCTTACTTTTAGATTGGAGCAGATGGCAGACGAAGTCAAATATATTTAGCGCTGTCGACAGCAGCTGAGTTTCGTGACCATCTATCATCTTTTAGTGACTATTATGCTTCATTAGGTAGGAATAAAAATATAAAAATGTTTTTGAATTATTGATGAAGAAGCTAATAAAAAAACCAAAAAAATAAAAAAAAAAATAGGCCCTCCAAATACAGACAATTTGCCAGAGGATGGCAAATTAAAATCAGAGATGATGATAAAGGATAATCGAAGATATTATTTGGACTTAAAGGAAAATGCTCGTGGAAGATTCCTTCGGGTAAATAAATATAAAATAAAAAACTAATTAAAATCTATTCAAATATATATGTACATATGTACTTCGATAATGGTTTGGAGAAGTTTTAGCTTGAAATTAAAGATTGCACTTTGCCCAATTTCAAATTTGGTAGTAGTTCATTTAATAAATTTTATAACCTTCGTCAACATTTTAGGGCGTCAACAGTTCTTAGCTGTGTTCGCGTCCTGACTTCGCGAGTTGATTAACCTTTTTTTGACTAGAAACTAGGTCAAAACAAATTTTAGAATGCGTGTCTTATCTTAACAGTTAAAAGTCGATAAAAACTTCGTAACCAATTGACCAACTTAATTTGTGGAAAATTAAAAACTAAATCAGTTTTTTGATGATTTTGTCCTTACTTTTACTAATAAAATTATAAATAAATACAAAATTAATATGAATTGTATTTATATAACGATTTTTCTCTTCAATCTATGTTAAATTGATGTAAATTAGCAAAATTACAAAAAATTTACATGTTTAATTTAATATTTTAGGTTTCCCAAACAATAACAAGAGGTGGTCCCAGATCCCAAATTGCGTTGCCAGCTCAAGGCATGATTGAGTTCCGTGATGCTTTGACTGATTTGTTGGAAGAATTCGGAGCTAATGACGGCGGGTAAAGTATTGTAAACAAGGATGCAAGCATCTGAAATTTCGCCTGAGTTTCGAAGGCTCAAAGCATGGCTAAGCCCCTGGTTTGAGTTCTCAGGCCGGTTTGTAAGACAGTTTAGGTTCAAAAATTAGGTTAAATAGAATAAAAATAGGTGGGCGAAGCAATATTTTGGGGGACGCCAGTAGCTTTCTCCTTTGGTTACTCTTACTGTAAAGCTGTGGGGATATATAGGCGTAGGATCCCAGTATTGACATACTATCTGTCCCGGCCATTGAAAAACCATTGCAAAGTTTCAAGTGTCGAAAAAACAGTCATATCGACTGACAGGCGGACAAACACCATGACGGACGTTGTACAATAAAACTTAAATACTATTCATTGAATACATTTGATTTGTTTTCGTTAATTTTTATCAATATATTCATATAAATGATTTTTTGACTTTTGACGTAGAATACGTCTCACCTTTCGGTAATGCGGGTGCTATCTGAAAAAGTTGTTGTTGTAATATGAGAGTTTCACAAAATTGCTTATTGCTCATGAACTAATGGATCGATTTTCCTCTAATTAATTTCATTTTAAAGCCAAGCTTTCAAACTTTATTTCAAACTATATATATACAAAGGCGGAAAAAATAATATCATCGCCAAGAACCTTTTTCTTACCGTCCAAAAAACAAACATTTAGAGTACGAAATTTTTTAAAATATTATTTTTTACTAACAGTTTAATATGTGCCCTAAACAAAAATATGCATATTTTTGCATAATTTCGAAGACTTTAAATTGCTCTAGCAATCTCAATACTTCATCAATAACTCTGATTTTTTGGAATTTATATTGAGATGATTTAAACAAACATTCCAACATTCAAATTTTATATAATTTTGCCAAATATATAATTTATTAAGGCAAAAAATCAGTGCAAAAATCATGAATTTTTTTTTAATTGCAAATTGCCAAAAAACTTCCTGATGAACTTGTTTTATTTTTTTCGCAATATAAAATAGATTTGATCTTTTCGATATTTGATATATATGCGGTCATGACTGATGTCTTCTAAATGTTGAAAACTCATTACGATATTCAGTCATAATTAAAGTTTTATACATAAATTCTTCCGTGCCAGGGGTGTACAAGAACAAGTACAGCTTGAGCGTCAGTTCCAAACAAAAATTATATTATGAACCCATAAAATGGGTAAAACAGGGTATAATGGTTTTGTGCAAAAGTATGTAACAGGCAGAAGGAAGCAACTTCGACCCCATAAAGTATATATATTCTTGATCAGCATCAATAGCCGAGTCGATATAGCCATGTCCGTCTGTCCATCTATATAAACGCGTAGATCTCAGAGACTTCAAGAGCTAGAGACTTCAGATTTTGGATATAAGTTTTTTTTTTGATATGTTTTTCCTTATCCCAAGTCCTTGCAATTGTCAAAGGATAGAAAGCAACATAAAGTTCATTCATTTTGTGCATATACCTAACTTATTTTGTATCCATCTCAACGCTAAGGAATTTTTTGTCTTTGTGTTTCAGATTTAAAGGCGATTTACCCGAAGAGCGTCACATGAAAGTCGATAATAAAAACTTTTATTTTGACATTGGTCAAAATAATCGTGGAGTTTACATGAGAATAAGTGAGGTACGAACAGTAGTATTTTACCATATTAATATCATTGGGTCGAAATTAAAAGCGTCTCTTTCCAAAACAAGGTCAAGAACAATTTTCGCACTTCAATAACTATTCCAGAGAAGTGTTGGCTACGATTTCGTGATATTTTCAACGATTATTGCGATAAAATGAGAAAATCGTCCGATTCAATCACTGCCGATAATAATCTACCGGCAACAACCAATAACCTTAAATAAATGGCAAGACATTGTTTTCCAACTTGTATGCTGCACACACCAGTCAAATGAGCAAATTCCAGTCCTTATAAGTTGAGCCTGGTGTATGGAAAAAAAAGTGCTCAAAATTTATTTTGTCGAGATTTCTTGAATGGATGTGCTATATGTTAATATATTTTGCCAGCTGCTAATAAGATATGTGATTATTTCAAAAAAATTGTTTATAATTAACAGTTTGGATGCGTAAACAAAAAAGCTTTTATTTGAGTATACTAATAACGTGTATGTATTTAAATCAAAATAAACTAAAGTAGCATTTAGCAGATTCATATGATGTACATTAGCAAACAATTTTTTTAAATATATTATTTTCACTAATTTATTTGTAGCTAATAAATAAGTACTCATAAGTTGACACACTGAACCATACTCAAATTACCAGACACACGTTACACGTTACGGACGACTAATTTCTCATATTATACAAACAAACAACAAAACGTGAATCAATCCGGCTTTGCGTTATATATATTTGTAGTTATATATATATAAATATATATATATATATATCGTATATATATATATATATATATATATATATGATATGATATGATGATATTTTTATTAAGTTGATTAGTTCCAAATAATATACACATTATTTACAAAATTTAAATACAAATACGTATTATAATAATTTAAACACACTCACATGTATCTATTTGTTGTTAAATTGATCTGTACCTTGGTAATTTACAAAACAGCGACAGTAAATGCTAAAATGAAAATGGTTGGTCTTAAGAAACAAGTTTTATTCAGAATGCTTTGTTAATATTATGACCAATTGATGTGCACTTATAATCTCAGCTGTTACTCTCTCGTAGCTTTATATTTTAAATAAACGTGTTAACTTCTTTTTGATCGATAATAGAATATGCCCGAAAACAAAATGCTTAATACTTTTGCGGTTATAATACAAATTCTGTGGCCAATCCAATATGATAATAAGGTGGTTATATGTGCCGGACCACATCTGTTAGTTGACTCGTTGATTCGATTTGTAGAAAACAAAACAAAGCACTTAAGCTTGTAAATTTAATAGATAAATTAAGTGTGTAAATTTCTTCATAGAATATGAACATACATATATGTATTCGGTTGATGTAACTAAACAAAAATTTCATAAATAATGAATGTTACAAAAATTGTTAAAGCTTTTAGAAATATGTTACAAAAATTACAAAAGGTCTTAAAGTAATATTACTAAAAAAGTTTATAAAACAAAAGTTTAAATGTGATCACGTAGAATAAAAAACATATAAGGTACTACGATATATAAATGCAAAGCAAAAAATTATAACATAAATATAATTCAATAGTATGTGTGTGTATGGAACTTATTTAAAATACACGCACATATGTATTAAACAAAGTAGAATATACATAATAAACAATTTGCAAATTTAAGTGTTATATAAATATCGAAATCTCAACAATATTTAAACGAATAAACTTATTTATTTTTGACAACACAATACAGAAGTGCGCTACACTATTAATAACAAAACTGCAATATATGTATGTATTTTACTTTATAAAAATAATTAATGTACATACATACATACATTCATCTATTTAGAAATAAGTCCTTACATTGAATTGTATAGCAATTTTCAGGTACGTATGAAAAGCATTATTAAATCAGAAACAAATTGAGATGTAGCAGATTAGCATAAATTGATTTGACTATTGTGTTAGAGCTACATGTTGACAAGGCCCCAGGCCCAATACCTAAATACAAGTACATAAAATAAAATTCATCTGCAAAGCTAATTACATATATTATATACATATACAACACCAATGCACACATGTGACAAAACAACGTTTATTTATAATAATACATATAGTGAATTTATCTTTGATGTTGTTTGGCAAACAAATATTTTAAGAAATTTGTGAATATAATATATATACCATAAACAAAGTTTAATAAAAGTAAACTCAAATGCAATATTAAACCTACAAAATTATTGTTCATCCTACTTTTTTGTTAGTAAAACAAGCAAATAGATCGTAAGACTTTGTTATTAGCCTAAAACACATCAAAGTGGCACACAAATTTTATGTGGTGCCGAAGTTAGGTGGAAAAGTATTGAGATCCATTTCGGTAACTAGTACATATACTAAAAATGTAGAATACACGTATGCGTTTTTAGAAGGAGGACTCCCATGGTCGAGTATGTAAAATTTTTATATGTTTTATTTAGCAGATAGCTATTATTTATTTATTTGTTGATTAGTGCTCTGGTACCATTTAGACAGCTTTGTCTTTTTGAAAGTTTATGCAAATTAAAATATATGGCAATGTCAAAAGACATAGAACCCATGTTTTAAGGGTTGCAGGAATTGAGGAGTATGAAATTACATTTAAAGTAGTACTACGTCGACGCTCTGTCAAGCAGGTCTTGAGGGTGGTATTGTTTGAGTTTTAATCTCACTTCATTGCGGGAAAGCAGCTCTTTGGTCTGCTTAACTAAGGCGTCTAGCCAGCCTATTTGAATGTGAGTCCAGCCTTTCGTAGTATTTACCGGCAGCCTCCTGGATTTTATCTCCATTTTTTATAACCTTATGATCACGCTCAATGTCCCTGGTTTTCATGTGCCAATGAGCCTTAGTAATCTTTTCCAACGTTTTAGCATGGAGAACTGGAAGTTAAGTTGTGTCTATGTAGATTCTGATCTTGTTATCCAGGGACAGCGTGTTTCGTGATGCAAGCAACCAACCCACTATTGCCAGTTTTGTCCTAAATGAGTGCTGTATATATGTTACACATCTACTGAATGTAAGCCTACTATCCAGGACGATACTAAGGTACTTAAAGTAGTGCACCACCTGTTAGCCACCCTGTAACCTTAACTTCGGCGGCAAAAAACTAACAAAAGTAGTTAGTTTGGCCTATCAAAATGTTTGATGCCTTGACACTAAACTTTCGAAATTATATGTAAACAGCTTATCTTTTGATTCACAAATAGTTGCACTCACAGAAACCTGGTTAAAACCCGATATATCTGATTATTCCATTTCGCCTAATAAGTGTTACCTGTACAGATGTGAGCGCACCTCTCGCAAGGGTGCATTGCTGTTGACTCTTGTATTTCCTCTAAACAGATTTATTCTCATGATCATCCGGATTTTAACACATATTGTTTCTATGTGTTAAAATTTTATTAAGCGGCCGCTCACTGTATATTACTTGTTTATTTATTCCTTCCCACTCTGATAATTACATTTACATATCCCATCTAAATGCCCTGCAACTTGTTTCGTCGTTGTTGACGGATACGGAATGGTTGGTGATTTTAATTTGCCATTTTCCTGATGATTTTATCGATGGCCTTCTAGAGTTAGGCCTATCACAAGATAACAGGGTGCATAACTCTAGGAATAAAATATTAGATTTGATATTTGTTTCTGACTCTGATTGTAGTAATGTTGGTAGAGTACCCCCTCTAGTGCTTCCAGAAGATACCTACCATCCAACCTTAGAACTTTCTTTTGAAATTCTTAACCCTAGTCCAGCATCTAATAGTTCTTTAAAGACACGTTGTTTTCGTAAAACTAACTTTATTCTTGTATTGATATAAAAACTGCCATTGCCGTTTTTTACAAGACCTTGTATTCGCATTTGGGTATCGGTGGTCCAATCTCTTTTCCTTCAAGTGAAAATAAACCACCTTGGCTTACGAGGGAAATATCAAAATTATAAACGTTAAAACAAGATCCTATGCAAAATTTAAATCTGAAAAAACTATAGATTTATCATCGAATATAATACCAAAGACTTATTTTATTTCTGTAAAAACATTTTGTTATAATATTAAATTCAATCGTTGCAGATTAAACTTTTCCCGTGATCAGAAACAGTTTTATAAATTTGTTATCAAAACGTAAATCTTCCAGCTTGCTATCCTCAGTTTACCTTGATAATACAAATGCAAATTCTGATCAGTCAGTGGCTGATCAACTATTTGTGTGCAGATCTTTGGTGGCCGTCAATTGCTATTTTCCTACCAAATTTGGTGACTATATCTCAAAGTAAGTTATATGTGGAGAAGGGGGCTGGCGGTAGTATGGGGGGCGTGGTATCCGAAGTTTTGCTGCAGATCTTTGGGGGCCGTCAATTGCAATTCTTACACAAAATTTGGCGACTCTAGCTCAAAGTTTGTAAAAGGTGACGAAAGCGGGGCTTTGGGTGAAATGGGTTTTTTGGTTTTTTTCATCGCCTATAATGGCACGAAATTTGGTGGCTGTAACTCAAAAACTATGGAAGATATAGGCATTTCTCATTTCAAAATGCAGGGGGGAATGGGAGCTGGGGGGCGTGCCTCAAAAACTTTGATGCTGTTTTTTTGTTGTCATTACCAGTTATCTTCCTACCAAATTTTGTGACTAGCTCAAACACTATGGAATATACACGCATTTCCGTTTTAAGCGAAGCGTTTTGGCGGTTGGAGATGGCTAGGGCAGTATGGATGGGCGTGGCATCCAAAGTTTTTATCCATTTGTTTGGGGTCGTTATTAACTATCTTGGCACCAAATTGGTGGCTCTAGGCATTTTTGATTTTAAACTGCGTTGGGGCTGGAGGCGGCATTGATAGGCGTGGCTCCAAAATTTTTGATTCAGTTTTTTGGGGTTTTGGTAGTTCAGGCTGTAAGTTCCTGCGAAATAGGTGGACTTATCGATTAAATCGATTTGCCAGCCCCCCAGATATCGTAGAACCCCAATTGACATTAATTTACTTTGCCATAGATAAAGACATTTGCAAAGCTGCAAGTCTCTAGCTTAAAGGGTGTGGAACAAAGTTGCGTTCATACATACGGACGGACAGACGGGCGGACACTATGACGGACATTGCACAAACTGAATATACTCTCTTACCTATGAAATCAGAGTATAAAAACTATAGGGGTGTATCCAAGCTGTCTGCCATTCCGAAAGTCTTTAAAAAAATTATATACTCTCAATTACTGCACATGTGTAATTCAATTTTATTCCCTTATCAACACGGTTTTGTTAGGCTAAGATCTACTACCACCAAATTGAATTCAGCAAATCTCTTGTCGTGGCTTTCTGAGTACTTGGGGGACCGAACACAAAAAGTAGTTTTTAAATCTTCTGTATCAAAATCTATTTTTGTTACATCTGGTGTTCCTCAGGGGAGTCACGTGGGACCATTGCTATTTAATCCTTTATTAACGATCTTCCTGCTGTTATTACTAACTCTCGTGATTATATGTTTGCTGATGATGTAAAGCTATGTTTCACCTATAACGATTCAAAATGTAAACTCATGTCTTTTTGTAGAAGAACCTCTAATACTGCTCACTACTTGCTTGTGGCTTTACCACTTGTCCGTGTTTTTAAAATTAAAGATTTAGGCATCATTCTTGATAGTAAATTAAAATTTTATTCTCACATATCGTCGATGCTAAATAAGGCCATAAATGTACTTGGCTTCATCAAGCGGTGGTCAAAAGAGTTTAATGATCCATACACCACTAAAACGCTGTATACATCCCTAGTACGTCCCATCCTGGAGTGTGGATCTTGTGTGTGGTCCCCGCAATACGGGATTCACCATGATAGAATTGAATATGTGCAGAAAAATTTCTTCTTTTTACGCTTAGAAGTTTTATATGGGTTCCTGGGAAAGACCTAGATAAATAGAGAAATCGGCTCATTAGTTGTTTTAAGTCGAATGGAATTAAACGTTCCTATTAGATCTACCCATAACTTTTTACCCCTTAGCCATGGTCGTCCAGCAACTATTTAATTCATGAACCATTTCGTGTTATACGCTCTGACTATAACGGCCTTTATTCCCTTGTCTCTCTGAAGACCTTAACTCCAGTACTAAAACAATCGATCCTCTTTTCTTTATCTAATCGTAACCATTAATCACTAATCTACCGCTGGTCTAAGTGGGTTTTTTCCAACCCACTCAACAAATTTTGGGCCACTCATTTTCATGTTGAATTTCCCAGAGCTTTAAGGTTAACTTTTAAACGTTTTTACCTTATTTTAATTCAGTTATACATATAATTTTAGGTTTTAACTTTAATTTAATTATTTTTACGATATTTATTATACTCTGATACTGAAGGTAAAAAGAGTATGTTGGGTTTCTGGAATGTCCGTCTTGGTTTCCGTCCGTCCGTCTGTATAAACGCAACTTTTGTCCACACCCTTCAAGCTAGAGACTTTAAACCTTGCAAATGTCAGAAATGCCTATATCTTCCATAGTTTTTGAGTTACAGCCACCAAATTTGGTGCCATGATAGGTGGTGAAAAAACCCAACAAAATTGGATACAACCCCATTCATTTCACCCAAAGCCCCGCTTTCATTGAGCAATTGACGACCCCGAAAGACCTGGAGCAAAACTTTGGATGCCACGCCCCCCCTACCGCCCCCTGCCCACCTTCCCCACATTTTACTTACTTTGAGATAGAGTCAAAATTTTGGATGCCACGTGTATTAATACTGCCCTAGCCGCCCCAACCACCCAAACGCTTTAATAAAAACGGTAATGCTTGTATCTCCCAAAGTGTTTGAGCAAGTGTCGCCAAATTTAGTAGGAAGATAACTGTAAGCGACCCAAAAAAAAATTCATCTAAGTTTTGGAGCCACGGCTCCCGTTCCCCTAACCCCCCGCAGTTGAAAAAACAGAAATGCCTATATCTTCTACAGCTTTTGAGCTAGAGCTACCAAATTTGGTGCCAAGTATGGTGATGAAGAAACCTAAAAAATTTGGATACCACGCCCCCAGCCCCCCTCCCACCATATTTTACTAACTTTGAGCTAGAGTCACCAACTTTGGAAGGAAGATAGCTTTTTGGCATCCCTTTCTATATCAGATAATCTTTAAGGCAGCGTACACCCCTGCCCTATCCGCCATGCACTGCAATCAGGTCTTTTTTTATTGGTTTTTATACTCGATACTTTGCAAATGTCTTTATCTATGGCCGTGTAAGATAAAGTGTTAAGATTGGGGTTCTACGATAACTAGGGGGCCGGAAAATCGATAAATTCGATAACTCAATATCGATAAAGCCAGCTATTTCACACGCCCTTACAGCTAGAACTACCAAATTTGGAGGAAAGATAGCTACTAACAAGCTCCAAAAAACTGCATCAAACATTTTGGAGCCACGCCTACCTATACCGCCCCCAGCCCCCCGAAGCTTTAAACCAAAAATGCTTATATCTTCTACAGTTTTTGAGCTAGAGCTAACAAATCTGGTGCCAAGAAAGGTGTTGACGACCCCCAACCAAATTCATAAAAACTATGTATGCCACGCCCATCCATTCTGCCCAAGCCGTCCCAAACCACCCCAACGCTTCGCTAAAAACGGTAAATCGTGTATCTTCCATAGTGTTTGAGCTAGAGTCATCAAATTCGGTAGTTAGATAACTATGAACGATCCTGCATCAAAGCTTTGGGCCACGCCTACCCAATCCGCCCCCAGTCCCCCCGAGGCTAAAAAATAAAAATGCCTATATCTTCCACAGTTTTAGCGCTAGAGTCACCAAATTTAGTGCCAAGATAGGTGTTGACGATCCCCAAAAAAGCAACAAAAACTTTGGATGCCACGACCATCCATACTGCTCTAGCCCCCCTAAACCGACCCTACCCTTCGCCTAAAACGGGAATGCTTGTATCTTCAAAATTGTATAAGCTAGAGTCACCAAATTTGGTAGGAAGATAACTGTTTATGACCCCCAAAAAACTGCATCAAAGTTTTGGAGCCACGCCTCCCGTTCCCCAGCCCACTGCATTTTTAAATAAAAAACGCCCATATATTCCACAGCTATTGAGCTATAACCACCAAATTTGTCGCCAAGACTGTTGATGAAGAGACCCAAAACATTTGGATGCCACCCTCCACCCATACCGCCCCAGCCCCCCTTCCACCATATTCTACTAACTTTGAGCTAGAGTCACTATAATGGTTGGAGGATGGCAATTGACATAATAAATAGATCTGCAGCAAAACTTTGTTGTTAGGCTCCCATACCAACCACAGCCCCCCTTTCCCAACCTTTAACAAACTTTGAGCTAGAGTCACCAAACTTGGAAGGAAGAAAGCTTTTTGGCATCCCCATCTGCACCAGACAATCTTTGAGGCAGCGTACACCCCTGCCGTATCCGCACCCCATTGCAATCTGGTCTCTTTTTATCGGTTTTAGAACTGGTATCGAGTATACCGCAGTCGGTTGCGTCCGACTGCAACGTTTCTACTTGTTTTTAGTGGTATTGAGTATACCGCAGTCGGTTGCGTCCGACTGCAACGTTTCTACTTGTTATAAGTAATGCAGTCAGGTATGTAATGTAACGTAATGGAGTACCCCATATTTATTTCCATTTCCTGTTATTTCCTTTTTGAAAACCTCAAAGGCGGAAGCATGTGTTGGCGTGGCATCCAGCTACCCTTCTACCAAATACGGTGACTCTAGCATAGAATCTATGAAAGATGTACGCATTCTCGTTTTAAAGAGGCGGGTTGCTTGGAGCGCCTGGCGTGGGCTTGGCATCCAAAATAAGCTTTCTTCTCACCAAATTTGGTAGTTCTAGCTGTAAGGATGTGCAACATGGGTAGATTTATTTATTTTGAGCTATCGAGTTTATTGATTTCGCCCTTCTCGATCAATAAAAATTTATACTCTACGCTTGGTGGAAATACTTAGTATTTTTGTAACAAAAAGTGGCGGGGTGGTACTCTTGCATATTTCGCAGCTGTAAGTACATCAGTTTTTTGTACACCTTTTTGCTTGAGCCCTACAGAAAAGTACATATTAAGGAAATATTGTAATGCGTGTGCAGGGCGCCCGATTTTTATTACAATATTTATATATAATTTTAACTTTTTCACTTGGATTTTAAGTGAAAATTTCGAACTCTTAGTAGCAGTGTTTTATGTAGAGCCTATCTGTCAATTTCGCCAAATACAACGTCCAATGTGCCAATAATAGCAACAACATCAGCCAACATATGCTGTTTGCCAATCTTTTCAAGCGCTGCCAAATGTGCAAATCCAGGTGCCTTGATCTTGCAGCGATATGGACGACTGGAACCATCAGATACCAAGTAAACACCGAACTCGCCTTTCGGTGCCTCAATTGCTGTATATGTAGCACCCGGCGGCACTTGATAGCCCTGCGTAAATAGCTTGAAGTGATGTATTAGTGCCTCCATGGAAGTTTTCATTTCCAATCGGGATGGTGGGGTCACCTTAGCATCGTCTGTTTTAATTTCACCCGCTGGCATTTGATTTAAACACTGATCGATAATGCGCAATGATTGACGCATTTCTTCGATACGGCACAGATAGCGATCATAGCAGTCGCCTTTGGTACCAATTGGTACATCAAAATCAACCAGATTATATGCATCATATGGCTGTTGCTTACGCAAATCCCACTTGATTCCCGAGCCACGGAGCATAACACCACTAAATCCATAGTTAAGAGCTTCTTCAGCAGACACAATTCCAATATCTTCGGTACGTTGTACCCAAATTCGGTTAGTGCTGAGCACATCCTCAACTTCATCCAGGCGCTCTGCGAACTTTGATGCAAACTCATAGATGTCATCCATAAGGCCCAGTGGCATATCCTACAAAAAAATTACACTTATCAGTTGTGTTTCATTTCAAGAGAATTATAGATTTACTAGTGAAACTCCGCCGGGTCGAATGTAGGCGGCGTGCATACGTGCTCCGGAAACGCGCTCATAAAATTCCATCATTTTCTCACGTTCTTCGAAGAGCCAAAAGAACGGAGTCAATGCACCCACATCCAGAGCATGTGTTCCTACAGCCATAATGTGATTAAGTATACGCGTTATTTCCCCAAATAGAGCTGCAAATAAAAGTTGTTAACAAGATGCCTTTATGTGGCTTTTTAAAACCAACTTCGTATATATTTAGCACGAAGTGGCACATCAATATTGAGCAGCTTCTCAACGGCCAAAGAGTAGCATTGCTCGTTGCACATCATCGATACATAATCCAAGCGATCAAAATATGGCAATGCCTGCGTGTAGGTCTTGTATTCAATAAGTTTCTCGGTGCCACGATGCAGGAGGCCAATGTGTGGATCAGCACGCATTACCGTCTAACAATTTCAAAAATAAACAATTCAAATTTGTGTGCTATAAGCAATTGAAATCAGTTACAAACCTCGCCATCAAGTTCGAGAACAAGTCGAAGTACGCCGTGCGCTGCTGGATGTTGAGGACCAAAATTTAGTGTAAGATTGCGCACAGATTTCTCAACAGGTACCACTTTGCCTATAATAAAAAGAAAAGGCCGGTAAGAATTCAAGAATTACGCCTAATTATAAATAAAATCATACTGTTCCATGGCGGTACTTTCCATAGCGATGTTACTTCATCGGGATACATTACCGGACCACTGAATTGTTTCATGAACTCAGGATCAGGATACCACTTGGCTGCATTGCGGTGTTGATTAGAGCTTAAAACAAACACAAAGTTTGTGCTATAATTGATTATGTAAGTGCTGTGTTAAAGATCATCGTTTACCTTAAGATGTTGCTCCCAGCTGCCGCAACAGACTGCTGGGTCTTAAGCAGCTGTGCCCCTGGGCCCACCAGCGATCGCTTAATAATATTGAACATGTTTCGATTTCAATTCACTTTTTAAGCTTTTTAACAAAAACAGAGCTGCCAAACGTCAAATCTCAGGTCAGGCAGACAGCTGTTTGATTGCATGGTCGTAGCAGCTGAAAACGATACTTATCCGATAGTGGGCGACTGCCCAGCTCTCTGCATGTTGTAATAAAAAATACTGAATACTGTATTTACAAAATGATTTTAAAAATGTTTGGTAATTATTTCTAATAATTATATTGAATCACGTTTAAATCTTTATAACGTATATGGCAGGTATTTATTAAGCGTTGCGATGTATAAAATAAATGCATATGTGGTAAATATTGTGAACCTAACCACTTAGTCAATTTAATGATATAGTAATAAATAGTATTAATAAATCCTGGACCAACGGGCTCTTTTAATATTAAACTCTTCAACATTTTGCAGTTTTATAATTGTTTTGTTAGCAAAAGCATTATTGTAACTGGTAACTCAAAAGTACTCATGAAACTGTAAAGTACATTACAAAAATAATTAAAGAGATACAGATACAATTATCAGATACTGCCACACTGTCGGATTCGTATTATTTTTTTTAGCACTCAACACATAGCTCTTTTAATACTATTATAATAATTATATGTGTACAAAATGTAAAACGATTTTCAAACATGAAGTGGATTCGAAAACTGAACAAACTTAAACTAGCAATTAGAAAAGTGTGATTAGCTAAAAAAATGTGAAGTAAAATTTAAAAATGTATACATAAAAACTGGCATTGTGCATGAGTGTGCGTATAAAGTGTCTACAATGCGTTTACAACGAAAAAGACTGAATCAAACTAAATTGGCTTACATTTATATTTTCACAAGAGCCAATACTTTAGCTTTTTTTAATTCATCCATTGTTATGTTTTGTATAAATCCTTAAAATAAAGTGTATTACTTTTTAATTCATGAAAGTTTTTATAACTTTTCATAATCGGGTTTGTGTATGTATACAGAAAATTGTCGGGTTCAGTGTTAATGTATTTGAGTCTGCTCCTTGGCAAACGAAAGAGACAAAATGAGTGTGAGCGAGAAAACGTATTCTCTGGTTTCTCTGGTGCAAACCAACAACAATATTATTTGTCTTGCCAAAACAAGCCATAAAAGTCCTAAATCGAACAAAAACTCGCACTGCAATTGCTCTAACAAATTGCCTGCACACATACATATGTACATACGTACATTATCATAAGGATGCAAAACGAATTTATTTTATGATACAACAGCTACATATACATATGTACATCTGCATGTCTAATTACAAGTGAAAAAGTGTCCATTAATTTACATACATACATATGTTTATATATAAGATCACTTAGTGTGCGTATGCTGTATGATTGCGTTTTGTATTATTACACAGGCAAACACAATTATTGTGACCTGTATGCATCACGAAATCGCCGGTATTCACAATTTTAATAAAGCGAACTTTAGCAACATAAGTATGTACATACATAATGTATAAGTATGTAATAAGTATGATGTGCGAACGTATTTTATAATCTATTTAGATTTCTTCTCAAAATTTACAATCCGTTTTACGTTACATACGGACATGCACTTGAATGTACATAACGGTTTATTCAGGTCGTTTTAAGTTCAGATCGATCGATCTATTTAATGTCATGTGTTTCTGTGAAAGTCACTTTTTAACGGGAAACTCCGTCGGGAAACTTTCTGTTCGGCTTTATTGAAAATAGTCCGATTGTTTTAAACTCAGTTTTAAACATACATTTGCGGTTGATTAGAAAACTGTATACCAACTTTGCGCGAAACGTTCAAAACAATTGGAGAAATATGTCGTAAGTCGTTGGTAGTTTTATGGAATTGTTGGAGTTAAATTCAAACAATATAACAACATTTCGGCATTTGTTCATCGACTAAACAATGATCACACGAAGTTGTGTTAAACAGGACAAATGATTCTCACAAGTAGATAATATTTTAAGAATGCCATTGATAAATTAGGCTGAGTTTTGATTCAAATGAAGGCTCTTGTCGGGAAAGCTCGACTAGGATATACCCTGACGCTGAAATTAATTTTGGACTTTTTTAATTTTAACAAAGTAAAAAAAAAAAGATTGGTCAAAAAATTATATATTTCTTATTCAATGATTTTTTGACTACCCAATTCAGCTTATATAATATGGCAAGATTACAGTTATTTTTAATTTAATATGCTTTTTGAGTTCTTATAGATAATCTTTTAGTTGCATATTTATATCGCTTTGATGTATTTTCTTGCAGAAACTTGCAGGAATCGGTATGTTGCGATCTCAACATTATTTCAGTCAAGATCAACAAGCAACAACAACAATAACATTAATTGGGTCGACAAGCGACGGGAGAAGCAGCTGCATTAACTAGTTCAGAAAATCAAAACAAATTTAAAGGCGTCCAGTTTTCATTTAGTTTTGTACCGTGTCGGCAATATAATTACTTAACAACAAATTCAACGAAATGACGGAAAAGTCAACGAAAAACAAAAGGCTTGGTCTGACTGCTACTTGGAGATCGCTGCAAGCACTGTCCGGCTGTCGTCAGTTGGCGACTCCCAAAGATTGTTCGGCGTGCTGTATTGGCCCAGGGTCAGCTGACGATACTAATGTCAACGGCACGTCAACTTTAGATACAACTGGATGGCAGCAACAGCAGCAAATTACAGGACCTAGAATTAGAATTACAAATATCCATATTAAAAGCGGGATCGCAAACGCTGCAGCCACGTCTCCACCGACAACATCAAATATTGACAAAAACTATATGCCAAAACAACAACGAAATCGAAAGCACGCAACAACGAATGCGATTTCAATGCCAACAACAATACATCGAAAGTCAAAAAGTAAAAGCAATAGCAATAAATCCAATAGATCCGGATGCAATGGCAAACTCACAACTCAAGCATTATGTGATGGCTCACAACAACGCCTAACAACCAAGTTGGATACATTCCAATCCAAGCATTATCCACATCCACAGCGACAGCCACAGCCACGATTGGCGACAATAACCATCTCATCTAAAAATACAGTAAATACATCTAAAGCAGCACAAGCAATTGCTACAACCAGCACCAACATTAACCGAAGCATTAACAACAATTCAGTGAGATACAAAATGTTTGTTCCGTTGCCGAAATTGGGTGCAACATCTTTTGTCACGCTTCTTACAATCATATGTATCGAAACAGTGCTGCTGTCGACTATGTCTAGCTGCGCTAAGACCTTCTATATGCATTGGAACACATCAAACAGCATGTAAGTACTTTTGTGAAAGTATTTTTGGTTCAATATTAATTTATTGTCAGGTATGAGTAGCTGACATGAAATTAAAATTAATATAAAATAATTATGGTAAAAATAATTAAATTAGAAGTAAAATTTAAAATTATATTTACATCTGAAATCAAATTAAGGTAAAAAAGTTAAAAATGTAAAGTTAAAGTTCTAGGAAATTCAACAAGAAAATTAGTGGTCCAACATTTGTTGTATGGATTGGGAAAAACCCTGAATTGCATAATAAGAACAATACAATTTTAGATACACAACCTCTAAATTTCTATTACACTCTGTTTGATACATATTTCGATTGACGACCAAAACGTCTTTATAATTTTCCATTTGTGATACGGATTCTTATGTTTTATTGAAAGCGGAAGAATGGTATATTTTATATATATTTATATTTTAAACATGAATTTTGTTATTTTTTCAGCTGAAAAGCAAAATCCACAAAAACCAAAAATATTAAGTGGGTGCTGTACAACAATTGTGTCTGCCTGAAGATGTTAGAGGCAGCGACAGGCGAAGTTTTGTTATATAACAAATTTATTTCTAGAACACTGAAGTTGTTTTCAATCAAAACACCTTTCAATATTCCGAATATTTTCTATGACAAAGACTTTTGAGTCCGATAGAGTTTCGCTTTATTGTATTTTTTAGAATTTTAGGATTTCTTCTAGTCTATCTTTACGTATCATAACTATAGTTTAAGGCCAAACCAAACGTTGATATCTTCCTTAAAGACTCGCGGCACGCAAAGTTAAAAAAGTTAATATGCTACGCCGATTATCTGCCCAAACGATGCTTACGCAAGAATTCGTTAAGTTATTTTTTTTAACGAATTCTGTTAGGCCCGCATGCATGGTTTGACTGGAGTGAAAACATGCATGAATGCTGAGCAATACAGAGTTGTCGCTAATTTTTTATTCTATAGAAAATATTTAAAAAAAATTGTTATATCATCATTTTATTGTTTATAAACACATTTATATAATGCACTAGATCCATAAAAATATCTACAGTATGTTTTTAACATGGTATTACATTAAATGTTAAAATTTATTTTCAATGGCATAAAAAAGAGCACATGACAACAATGTTCCACCGCTAATACCATATAGTTTGTTTACATTGCAATAAAAGAAGAAGAGACAAAGCACTTAAGCAACGTTTGGCTATGCCGATAATGCTCAATGCGTAAGCAAGCTTTTCGTTCATTCTTGCAACGTGACTTTAAGGAAGAAATCAACGTTTGGTTGGGCCTTTATTTGTGTAAATATGTTGGTTGATCCGAAGAAAAAACGTCAACACCTTCAACTCGCAACATTTTATGCTATCCATTGCATCGGATAAGAGGTGGGCGCGGGCCTGTTTTCTGAGGCCCGGGCCCGCACGAACTCGAAGTCTTCATTAAAAGGCTCGGCCCGGCACGACTTTTTTTCACGGAGGCCCGGCCCGAAACTCATACATGCATGTTAATCCATGTACATTTAAAATAATTTCACTGTTGCACGCTTAATAAGTGGCGAGCAATCAGCAAAAAACTATAAGCATATCGATAGTACTATCGATCAAAGTTTATTATGCAATAAATGCCATTTCCATTACGCGAAATTATCAAAGGCTTATCAAATTTATTTCATCATTTTGTCGGGCTTTTTCAGGCCTTACCGGGCCGGGCCTATTTTTTTTAGGCCCGGGCACGCACGAAGCCCGCACAAAACTCACTTTTGACCTGTGCAAGCCCGTGGGCCACGAAAAAAGCCTGGCCCGCGCCCACCTCTAGATCGGATTGTTCAAACACCTGCTCTGATTTAAGGGTCTGAGTGATTTAATTATTCTAGATTGTTACGATATGTAAACCTTTAAGGGCCGGTTTCTCAATGTCCGGTTAGCGTAACTATCCCAAGTTTAGTCAAACTTGAGTTTCTCAATGTTCGTTTAGGGCTCAGCGGGCGATGAGTGCCTGATGCCTGAGTGCTGGCTTACATTTATGCTTCGTTAAAGAGCCGATATAAATATCGCTAAAACCATCGTTAGGCAAACACCTGACTCAAGCCGACACTTGCATTGTATTTATTTTATTATTATCCAAAATATTTCAATAAAATAAATGTTATAAGCATTTGTTTCGAATTTGGCAGTCACAAAACAAAAACAAATTGAAACGTTGCAGTCGGACGCACCCAACTGCGGTATACTCGATACCAGTAGTAAAACAGATTAAAAGAGAGCTGATTGCAATGGTGTGTGGATACGGCAGGGGTGTACGCTGCCTCAAAGATTGTCTGGTGCAGATGGGGATCTTTACCTTCGGTATCGAGTATAAAAATACCATAACAAACAGCTGATTTCCTCGTAATGAGTTGGCAGCACCATTAGAGCGATATTATCTGAACGAGTAAGGTTGACTTTGCATTGAGAAAACCAAAGTGATTTAACACGAGCATTAAAGTTATTCCGAGATAAACTAATCGGCACTTTAACTGGACATTGAGAAACCGGCCCTAAGTAGCTTATAGCTTGCATTATGCCCAGAAAAAATGTTAAAATATATTTCAATAAAAATCTTAAAAATTTACCTTTGTATACGAACTTATGTATGTATGTGTAGTGGTAGCGGTGACTTAATGCAACGGATACGCAAAACAATGCGTTGCAAGTTGCAGCTTTAGGGTTCATTAAGTAAACGCGTACTCACGCACACACGTGTATTATATATGTATATATATATCTTAGCTGGCGAACACATTAATGTCAACCCTCATAGCAGTCGCAGCGCGACCTACAACAAATACTCTTTTGGGTTTGGCTATGACACGCGGGCAAGGACAGAGAGACAGAGACACTGCGAAAAATACATATAGTAAATTCGCTTAAAATTTTTCTTTCACTTGCGAGGTGAGTTTTTGTCTTTAATAGTGTTATGAAAGATATAATTTATGCAAACTAATGTGCAAATTCAAAGGCATATTCTATACCATACATACTATAGTTTGTGGGGCTGTTAGGGGTAATCTCTGCATCTACTGGAACTATTGTGAAAATTTTTTGCTTGTGAATACTATATGCCATATATCAAATCGAAAAATAAGAATACGCTTTCGTGGGAGTCCATTATGCAAAGTTAATTGAAGAATAAAAAGCTGTTGTATTTAAAGTGAGAGTTAAATAAGTGCAGCATGAATTTTTGCATTGCAATATTTATTTATTCTAGTATAATTAATTTATATTGACTCGTAAATACCTTAAATACTTCACCATGATACGTTATCGAACAGATTAAATAAACCGGCAAAATTATGCAGGTTTCAAGTCATTCAATCAATAAAATTATCAGTCTATAAGCCAAGTTCCCAATGCCCAGTTAGTTTAACTAACCTAGGTTTAGTCAAAATTGAGTTTCTCAATGTCCGTTTTAGGTGAAACGTTCCACGAACAAAGCCGAGGCCGGGGTACCGGTTTACATTTACACCCCGTTTAGGTGCCGATATTAATATCGCTCAAATCATCGTTAGGTAAACAGCTGAAACTTGCATTGTATTTATTTTATTAATATCCAACATATTTCGTTCGGTCTGGCAATACCATTAATGCGATTGTATATTAACAATTAGGATAAAATTTGCATAAGCAAAGCCTAATTGGTTAAACCACTTTGAACTCGAGAATTGAGCTTATACCGGGCTTAGCTAACTGCGACTTTAACCGGGCTTTGTACCTATCATTCAATCAAACTTATAGAATGCCGAATCTTACCTTATAATAAACAAAACAAATATGACTCGAAGGAATTAATAAGGCACCTCTCGTTTGTACTTTGTATAACCTGTAACCCTAGTCACACACGCTCGCATTTATGAGAAGATTGAGTGTGTGTGTGTGACGCCAAAGCGAACATGTAAAATATGTGCGTACCTCACATCATTAGGGGGTGATTTTTTGATTTACGAAGCTCCACAATATAATATGGAATGGGGAACAAAAAAAAAAACAAAGAACAACTTGAAAAGGCGCAAGGAAACCAAGGAAACATTTTGAAGGGGGTGGAGTTGCAGAGCTGCAGACATACATAAGTGCGTGCGTCGTTTTAAACAGAAGTACTTGATAGGTTATGCAGGAAGGACGAGTCGACTGCAGTTGAGCTTCTTTTTAGCTGTCTTGGCATGGCTGGCTTCGGCCTCTTTCAACATACCACCTGGCTCAAAGTTAAAAGTTTAAAATAAATATACAAAAAAAAAACACGATTTTTTTTCCCGCCGTTAGCAAGTTATATGGTAAGAGAATGGTAAAATGGACGTGTTAGTTTGCAGATGTCTCACCATGAAATGTCAATTATGATGATGATTCTCTCTTTATAGTTTTCTGATGCGACAGGTCAATACTCTGTTTGCGTGAAACTGAATTGACTTATTCTCTCATTAACTAAGCTTTGCTTTGCTCATCTTAAAGCATTTTACTCGATTACCAGTAAAAACCAATAAAAAGAGACCTGATTACAATGGGGTGCGGATACGGCAGGGGTGTACTCTGCCTCAAAGATCGTCTGAAGGAGAAGGGGGTGCTTAAAAGCTATCTTCCTTCCAAATTTGGTGACTGCTTGCGCAGTCTGCAGTGCCCAGCCAAAAAACCCGTGAATATCCGAAGAGATCCTTTGCTCAGCTTTAGACAGTCCTCAGTTCGCTTCTTGTTGTAACAACCTAGCAGTCGCTTGCTCTGTCTTGCCCCCTGTGAAGACCGCCAAGCGTCCTCGCATGCGTTAAGCAGATCGATGCGACTGCTCTCTCGTTAAAAGTTATCTTTCTACCAAATTTGGTGACTCTAGCTCAAACAACACTTTGGAAGATACACGCATTACCCTTTTAGTGAAGCGTTGGGGCGGTTATTTGGGGGTTGTCATCACCTATCTTGGCACTAAATTTGAAGGCTCCAGCTCAAAAACTGTACAAGATATAAGCATTTTTGGTTTCAAACTGCTGGGGGCGGAATGGGTGGGCGTGCCTCCAAAATGATGTAGTCTGTGGGGAATGTAAGTAGCTATCTTTTCCCCAAATTTGGTAGTTCTAGCTGTTAGGGCGTGCGAAATATCTGGGCTTATCGATTTTGCGTTATCGAGAATTTTTTGATTTTTGCAACGCAAATAAAATAAAAGTTCATAATTTTGTTATTATAATCCTTATATTATTGATTTTATTAACGCCAATTAAATGGTAAAAATTTTTTGATCGAACCATCTCGATCATTTGGAAACCAATAATCGAAAAGACTGCAATATTTATTAAAGGACCCAATGAACAAGAATCGGACTAAAGACTCGATCGAACTAGAAGTGTCAAGATTGGGTCTCTACGATAACTGGGGGGCTGGCAAACCGATAAACTCGATAACGCAAAATCGATATATCCAGCTTTTTCGCAAGCCCTTACAGCTAGAACTACCAAATTTGGTAGGAAGATAGCTGTTAACGATCCCCAAAAAAGTGCAACAAAAATTTGGAGCCATGCCCCCCCCCGTTCCCCAGCCCCCTGCATTTTAAAATCAAAAACGCCTATTTTTTCCAAAGCTTTTGAGCTAAAAAATTTAAAATTTGATTCTCACATATCGTCGATGGTCAATAAGGCCATAAATGTACTTGGCTTCATCAAGCGGTGGTCAAAGGAGTTTAATGATCCCTACACCACTAAAACGCTATATACATCATTGGTACGTCCCATCCTGGAGTATGGATCTTGTGTGTGGTCCCCGCAATACGGGATTCACCAGGATAGAATTGAATCTGTGCAGAGGAAATTTCTTCTGTTTGCGCTTAGAAGTTTTAACTGGGTTCCTGGGATAGACCTACCCCCGTATTCAAGTAGACTTCTTTTAATTAATCTTCCTTCCCTCTTGAACCGTAGAATTATGCATGGTGTAGTATTCATCACTAATCTACTTAATGGAGAAATCGACTCTTCAGTTCTTTTGAGTCACATAAATTTAACTGTTCCAATTAGATCCACCCGTTACTTCGCACCACTTAGCCTCGATCGGTGCTCGAGCAACTATTTAATTCATGAACCATTTCGTGTTATTTGTGCAGACTTTAACCGGCTTTATTCCCGTAACTCTTTGGAGACCTCAATTCCAGTACTAAAACGATCTATCCTTTCTGCCTTATCTAATCATAACCACTAATCAATAATCTTCCACTGGTCTGATTGGGTTTTTCTGGGTTTTTCCCAATCCACGCAACAAATGTTGGACCAGTTATATTTATTTGGAATTTCCCAGAGCTTTAACGTTAACTTTTTAAATTTTTTATCTTAATTTTGAACTTTATTTCAGATATTATAATTATTTATTTTATATTATATTATTTTAATTTTATAATTATAGTTAATTTTATTTGTCAGCTGCTCATAGCTGACATTAAATAAATAAATAAATAAATAATAAATTAAAAGTTTTCAAAAATTATTTATTTTTTCCTCTCAAAAAATTGATTTTGCCACAAATTTAAACTTTTCTTACTCATAAATAGGCACAAAAGAAACCGTAAAACTTCATTTTATAGGTTAATTAATTATCTATCATTTGCTTTTAAAATTGATCGATTACCTCGTTTGGGTCAAAAGTTATGATTTTTGCAACGAAAAAGCGCCACTGTGCGAAGATAGTCAAATTTAATTCTTATAATAGGACTTAAATTAACTAAATGACTTATTCAATCGTTTAACAATTACATAGTGCGTTTTATTATAGATAAACAAATAATGGTAATAATAATATTCTTATATGTTACAGATTTCGGATTGATAACACTGATCATATTATAGATGTTAATAAAGGAAATCTTGCATTTGAATTTGATCAGGTTCACATAATATGTCCAGTTTACGAACCCGGCGCCTTTGAGAATGAAACAGAGAAATACATAATATATAATGTGTCCAAAGTTGAGTACGAAACATGTCGCATAACAAACGCAGATCCGCGTGTAATAGCTATATGTGATAAGCCTCAAAAATTAATGTTTTTTACGATAACTTTCCGGCCATTTACACCGCAGCCAGGTGGTTTAGAGTTCCTACCTGGAAATGACTACTACTTCATTTGTAAGTTGCTTCTTTTTTTAAATAATTTATTAACTAGTTAGAGTGTATTATAATTTTTACATGGTATATTTTAACGCATTGACGGAATACAGATCCAAGACCCCTTTTATAAAGTATGTTTATATAGCAGGGACCGTAAAAAATGATTTTTCCTGTCCCTCCTAGGACGGAGGTACATACAATGTAATACCCAATTCACACTAGGGCACATTTAACATCTAACATCTTACATCAAAGATGTTACGTATGAAGTACCCGTTCCAAGTTTTCTCAAAATATTCCAACATCTTCTGGAAATGTTCCTAATCCAAGTGTTTTTATTTAGTTAGTTTCGATATATTTGATTCCACCACTAAAAAATTGTCATTCACAACCAAAATGTAAACAATGTCTACTCAAATGAATGGCAAATAAATCATTGCGGGCAACGACAACGGTAACTTAAATGCAAATTATTTATGTTATTTTCATAATATTTTCGAATTTAGAAAGAAAATGTACAGCAAATCGAACATTATGGTCGCCCGAAAAGGAAGCACTCCTGCTGGACTTGTGAGCAGAGTGTATTGATGATTTACGACCTCTATATGACATCCATCTTAATAATAAAAAATATTGTTAAAAACAACATTGACTACTTAACAACTTTGTTTACCAATTGCTTCAATGCACTGTGGAAATCCAAGGGCTTCAAACCCTGCGACGCATTCATCCACCATACATTCTGTTAAAAACTTTTCTGGCAGATAATCTTTGCCAAATTCCACAGCAACTGCTGGACAAAACTCGTGCAGAATATTGTATACAGTATTTGGCGAAACACCAAACAGCCGTGCCACAGTCCGATACTCGGCTGCACTCCCCAAGGCGTACAGTGCGATGGCTATGCGCTTTTCGTACTCTATTGCGTATCTAAACGGCGTGTTTTTCCTTCTTAAAACTCCCAACCTCTGCACCTCTAACGAAAATGACGCCTTCTCCATCCGAAAACTTTCTTTAAAAAAGGATTCATTATTTTTGGGAATATCCTTTTCCCAAAACTCACCAAACCGCATCTAAAAGTTTTTTGATTATTTACCTAGTATTTATTAATTTTTATTTTCACTTACATGCGCCAAAATCCTCCGAGGCATTGCAACAAGTTCATAAAGTTGCTCATCTTCGAAATCCTCGTCTTCACAGGGTTTATTTAAATAGTCAGCAAGATCAACAATCATACCCTGTTGCTGAGCAACTATAGATATTATCTTTAAATTTCTTTTATCCATTCTTTTGTAATATTTTGTAACGACAAAAAAAATACGTGGTGAAATAAGCGTCTTTTTAACAAATGAAGAAGAAGACGCAAGATGTTAAATGTTGCAATGTGAACACAATTTCACATCTTCTCATCGTTCCCCGATATGTGCCCTAGTGTGAATAGCCTATAAAATGATGAGAAGATTGCCCTCAATTGTAGCTCGTTATAATGTTATTGGCATGAACAATTTTGCTCTCTGACAAAAGCTCGCTTATGCAGTGTAAACAGTTAAAGATACAGCCGTGGTTTTTCTCCAACTTCGAAAATAATTAAATAATTAATTGTTCGGGTTGGAACACATAACCTTTGACACACAGAAAAAACCTCGCTTTCTGTAAATTTTAGAAATAAATTATTTATTTAGAATCTGTCTTGATAGACAATAACTAAATTTTACGAAAAAACATTGACGGTTAGGTAAAAAGAACAAATTTAAGGATAGCCTTGTAAACCAGCACTTTGTTACGTAGGCTTAGTCGTGATGCAGGTCTAAGAAGCCAGTAAAGGCGCTTGAAACGAATCTAAGCTAAGTCCTTTTGTTAATGATATGAGCTCTCCAATTAAATTTTCTGTCCAAAGTAGGGCCCAAGTACTTGGCACTTTCGGCTGTGGGAGCCTCCGTCCAAAGAGGTGGACTTCAGGGCATGAGAGGGTTCGTAAGGTGAAAACAACCTGCACCGACTTCTCGGTGTTAATACTAATATTCCACTTATTTAGCCAAGGCTCAAGGGCTGACAGCTGCATCTGAATAATTCTAGAGGCAACAGAAGGGCTGGTAC